>APFE031539289.1:41359-94069 GCA_000404065.3 Pinus taeda
TTATATATAATTTAGGATTAATATTATAAATCTCCTGAATAATATTATATTCTACAATTATTAAACTTTTGATTAATAAACACAACCAATCAATATTATAACTGATTTCCATAACCATGAATAACCATCATTGAGAATCACTAACAATGGTTAATGATGATTCATTTTTTCTTATTGTGACAATGTTTGTCGCAACGTGACATTAGACCATCAATGCCTATGATTTCAAAGCCAATTTTTTAACATTACATGCTACGACTAATATTATAAACACAATGAACAATATTTGAACCTACAAATATGAACAATTACATTGATAAACCCAACTAAAAAATAAAGCGAAGCAATTAGCACAATAACACCAATGAATTATAAACGAAAGGGAAAAATATTAAACCCAAGGGATAGATATTATAAACCGACATATATACACCCCAAAATAAATATAAGAAATTGTCACATATTATAAATCGAAATGCATTAAAGCATACATATAACAAACTCGAATGTGCCACAAATGCACAGAAAAAATATTGAATACAATAGAATAATATTAATACAATAGAAGAATATTGAATACAATAGAAGAATATTAAAAGCTAACAAACAATTCAAATTCAAAGACAATTGACAAATAATTGTACACATGACAACACCAATGACAATAATATGAAATATGCTGACATTTAAACCGAAAAAAATATTTTATTTAGATATAATATTTAGAGATCTATTTAGGGTCTCGTAACATCAACAATTTCTACAAGGAAAATCAAATTTAAATATTCAACCATAACACAATTATTTAATACAATCCTTTTCCAAAACACACCTAGAATGGTGACAAAAGCAACACCAATCCAAATCAACATGATAATGCTCATGATGCTTCACGCTTTCTAACCAGTCCCTTCTTATTTTCCTTCTAGATTCTCTTTGGTGAAATGATACAAGGTTTCAACATCTAATTTCATTACATGCAAGACACATATATGCTCATCAATAAAACAAGGTTGGAAGCCATGTTTTCCATCCAATATTTTGTGAATATAGGTAACACAACTTATGGTTTTTGCAATAGATTTTATCGCTTTAATGTAATAGATGCCATCATTGTTCTCCATGTCTGCATTTCAATGACAAAACGATACAATTAAAATTAGTACATAAAAACATAAACAAACAAATATATAATACACATATTTTGCTAGAATTTTTTCGTTTTTTGTTAAAGTTAATTTTTTTTATTAGACATAAATATAATAACATTCAAAACAAGGAGAAAATAAAGCGGAAATAGGTAAAATTTAACCAATGAAACAACAAAAGCACCACCAAAAAAGTTAATGACCCATGCAATTTCTTCCAAATGGTCAATTTACTGACTTTACCAATCAAAAAATCTATTCAAATGATCAACATACATAGCAAAAAAATTATCTATCTATATACAAATAATTGCAAGAAACAATAATATTTATATAGAACTATTCCTCTTTTTCTCAAAGACATGCCAAAACACTAAACTCTATTCATGATAAGTACCTCAGAAATGATATCAAATTCAATTATTCCTCCTCTTTCTTTCTAATTGTAACATATGTACTGTCCCACATTTTAGCATAACATTGAAAATAAAAAGGTAGAGAAATCCATAAACCATCTATTGATTTCACTCTTGATATAGTTGTAAATGTCAAACCCTGCCTCTCTCTATCTCCAATATATATATATTTATTTATTGGCTCGTTGCAAATCATCCCCTATGATTTGTGAATTTTCAATGCCCATGCTATTTTCAAAGGCATATGTCTAAGATTCCCCTTAACAATAGGAGAAATCAACACAACATTTTGACAATCTCTATCAAAGGGAACACCATAGTAATTCTCAAAAATAACTGTAGAGAATTGTGGAAGTTGTGGCAGCTTCGAACCAGGTGCATAGAAAATATCTTCAACATATCCAAGAGCGCCATTAACCAACCCATCTTCAACCCAAAAATTACACGTTAGCTTCATGCGCTCTCCACGACATAGCAACACTTCACCCTCCAACATATCATCATTGTTGTCACCTATTTATGTTCTTCTACTGCATTCCGCAACACATGTTGCAATAGGAAAATTTAAAGATTTAAGCATCTTTCAGTTGTGTAAATTGACGAGAACATTTGTCACAAAAAAGTGAACAAAAGAATTAAATAAACTTTTTTCATATCGATCCAAGAAACTATCGACACACATCATAAGAAGATCCAAGTCAGCAAGACAGGGCTCCACATTTATAATTGTGGGGTTTAGTGTTTAATATTGATAAGAGTTTGTAAAATTTTAGGTGTTAGGTTTTAATATTTGTAAGGGTTTTAATGATAAGGATAAGGAGGTTCAAATTTTAAGAGAAATTTTAATTCTTACTATATTAGGGGTATTATATTTTTTTTCAAAAACCATCCAACTATAATATTCTATTATTATTATTAACACACTTAGAATCAACACTTACAATATAATACTGGTAGTTTGGGTGGATTGGGTTTTGGTGAGATTTTCTCAACAATATTCTCTTAGTTTAGAATCTATTGGACCTCATAAGCATAATACTAGTGTGATGCATTTTCATTTTGAAATGTAATATATGAATTGTTTTGTGTGAAATCTGTGTCCCATGTCTACTCCTCAAATCTCAAATTTGGTATCAGAGTTAGTTCTAGCTTAACTCCCTCATAGGAGGGCTAGGAAGATGCAGAGCCATGATAGCTAATCATCCTCTATAAATAAGTAGATTATCATAGAATTGTGTGAAGATTTCCATCTGGATTTTCCTATGTGTAGATCTTTTTGTTTTATAGATTTGGATTGTTAGAAAGAGTCTGTGTTTATTTCTTTGATGTGAGAAGTAGTTAGAGTACAAAATTGATGTCCAAGAGTGTTGTACATGTACTGCTCCAAAATTTTGTAGGCGACTCATTCTTGTGCTTAAGGCTCAACCTTGGTTTGAAAAAATATCTCGACTAGGTAGTGAAAGCTATGCATGTTTTCCATGGATTCCATTTAGTAGTGGAGACAAGAAATGATCAACAACACTGTCCAATTAGGCATCTGTTTTTCCAAAGAATTTTTCTGCCTGCATTGGTATGGACCTACAGTGTGGAGAGACCTGCATGTGGCGATATGCATGGTTCATTTAAAGATCTACACATACAAGGTGCCATATATATTTCAAGGAATTTATTCTCCTTCCTCCCTCTCCTTGGAAACGTACTTTTCAAGAGAACATGATTTCTATTCGCTATTGCATGGAAGGATATTTGTGTTAACTTGTAGCAAGACTGATTAGTTCTTGTGATTTCAATATAGTGTTTGGATCAACACGCTGTTACAGAGTAGGTACTGAGCAAATGTTTTTTAGTTAATAGTGATGCCATATGAAACTTCACCTTCTAATCAAACAGTTGTGGAGATGGAAACTACGATGTCATGCAACCAAGTCCTTGGGTGAATAAAATGAACGAATCGACTTTGGATTTAAGTAGACTCGAGTTCAAATCTCATAGGAGTATGAAAAACAAGAAAAGACAGGAAGGTACAGGTGGCGACGTTGCATCCCACGTGGACTTGATGGAAAATAGAAGATTGATGAGGCTGACTATACCAAAATATTTGGTTCTCAATTTTCTCCAAATGATTTCATTCTAATCCAAGTGCCACATTAGTGGATAATTTATGAAATATAATTATACAAAAGATGAATTCTTACCAGTTGCAAAAAATGGTTTTTCATGATGTCTTGGTTAACTTTATTATTTGTCGGGCTTGAGAAACTTAGTTGTATTTTTATTGGGAAAATGGATGAGGAGATTCATTTCTATTTGGAGAGAAGTCAATTGGTTTTGTTATCATGGGATTTGCTGTCATATTTCTAAAAAAATTTATTGTCTCATTCTTTAGTTAGGGTTGTTTGTAAAAAGTGCAAAACCAATTATTGAACAACGTTGCATAATTCAAATCAATGGTTCTTAGCTCTTCGAAACCCTTAAATACAACACTAATTTGATTGTGTTTACATATTGTTACAATTTGTTGTTCTTGCCACTCAGAAACCCCTAAACAATGACTACTGGTTATAATATGAGATCCTTGTATGTTAAACAGGTCAAGTTGTATGATCAACTTCTGAACACATTCAATATCCAGACTACCATCCTAGAAAATGTCAGATAGTTGACATTGAAATATATGATAGACGGTGGTAGGTACATAGAGTGGCTCATTACTTGAAAAACCTTATCATAGAAGCCCTAACGAGCCAAGTATGTCAATATTGTTTATGTTACAAGTTCCTCAACGATGGTCGGAGATAAAAGTACCTTAAATGAGTCAAGTGGGAAGCTCGAAGACTATGGTGGATAAAGAGCGTGGTCCGTGAGATTTCAGAGTGGATATATGTGCCAGTGAAGACCATATCATATAGATGTGACTTATATGTGAACTATAATTTGTATTGATCTTTAATGCTAATTTTGTAATGTTACCATTAAGGGAGGGACTTAGAATTAATTCTTACAATAGAATACTGGTAGTTTGGGTGGATTGGGTTGTTGAGAGTTTTTCTCAACAATATTCTCTTAGTTTAGAATCTATTGAATCTCATAAGAACTATATTAGTGTGATGTATTTTGGTTTTGAAATGCAATATACAAATTTCTTTGTGTGAAATCTGTGTCCTATGTTTTCTCCTCACATATAATGGAAAATAGTATGTCACATAGTAAATTTATTTTATTTGTCATAATAAGTGTTGTGCCTATAATGCATGCAATATTGAATATGTGTCAATAAAATAAACAATTTCATAATTTCATTCTGTAACTTGGAGAAGAAGAAGTAGTTTCCATGAATGCTTACTAGTTTAAAACATGTTTTGTTTAGTTTCAAATAGTAACAGAATCACACAAGCAGTGGAAACAAGTTAAAGATATTCTGACACAAAACATGGAACTTTCCTATCAAAATTCTTTGAACGACTCCAGGGTAATCCTTTTTTTACAGGAATAAGGAAAAACTAAAGGATATTGGAGTTTGTTGTCATTGGGATCTTTAATTTTGATAAGAATTTGATTACTTTTACAATTTCCTTTTTATGGTTTTTAAATTATATTAATAATTGATGTTAGATAATGTATTTTATATTTTGTATATTAGTATAGATATTTTTTAACTCATAATCTATTAAGTGTTAAGAGAGATCATATCTCTCAAGTTTACAAACCTCTTCTTGAGTGTAAAATTTGAAGAAAAGTTTGCACCTTAGGGAGATTTGATTCCTTAGCACTTGGTAGATCTTGCGTTAACATGGATATAGTTTGTTCTTAATAATATTATTAAGAGTTAATGTAGATCCATATTAATGCTATATCAATATTATTAAGAATTAATGGAGATCCTAATTAATTTTAGATCTACCAAGTGCTAAGAAGAATCTAATATCTTGACCCACAAATCTTTCTTCAAGTTTTTCACTTCAAACCAACATAGATCCATATTAAGTCCAAATCTACCAAGTGTCAAGATGAATCAAATCTCTCAAGGTTCAAACCTTTCTTCAAGTTGTGCATTCAAGAAGAGGTTTGCATAAATATTTGATCCCCCTCGGTGCTTGGTAGATCCAAAGTTAAGACAAATCTATGATGGAACTTTCCTACCAAATTAATACTATTGTTTACAAGGATAAGGCAAAAATTAATGATACTAGAAATCTGTTTCATTGAGATCCTTAATTTTGATAAGAAATTAATCACCTTTACAATTTTATTTTTTTATGGTTTCTAAATTATGTTGATAATTCATGTTAGATAATGCATTTCATGTTATGTATACCAACATATATCTATATTAACTCCAGATTTACTAAGGGCATGAGGGATTAAATCTCTCAAGATGCAAGTCTCTTCTTGATTGCAAAAATTGAAAAAAAGGTTTGCACCTCAGAATATTTGATTCCTCTTGATGCTTGGTATATCTAGAGTTAAGATGTATCTAGGTTGATCTTTACTTATTTTATATATTTATATAATTTCACATTCTATATATAAAATATCTAATTCATTTAAACTGTTGATAATATAGTTTATTTACAACATTTTCTTTAAATATTTTATTATTTTAATTTTTTAATGTGATATACATAACCTTGATGATATAGAAATACAAATAAATAAATAGAGAATTTAGAAAATTTAATTATAAATAATACATTTTTTAGATGTTTATTAATTAGATTTAAATTTGAAATTTTGAAATATAACAGTTATTTGAATCATTATTTTAATTAACTATTTTTTATATTTTATATATTTCATATTTCTATATTTAAAAAATATATTTCATATTTTTATATTTAAAAAATATTCTCATATTTAATGATATGTTTATTGATTAAAGTTATTAAGATTATATGTTTATTGAATAGTGTTTAAATATCATGGTTACACTTCATCATTTTTTAATTTAAAAAAATGTAATCTTTATTATAAAACAAAATTACATTATAACAAATTAAATTGCATATAATTATTATTTTTTATTTTTTAATTGAGGGACTATTAT
This sequence comes from Pinus taeda, assembly GCA_000404065.3. Lineage (NCBI taxonomy): Eukaryota > Viridiplantae > Streptophyta > Pinopsida > Pinales > Pinaceae > Pinus > Pinus taeda. The sequence goes on from APFE031539289.1 coordinate 47,968, forward strand.
GTTTTATTATTATTTTTTTGATCTAATACTTCATTTTACAGATAGTACACCATTTCTTCCATATTGAGCCCATGGACATACAACATCTTTCCCTTATTGAGTCAATAGATAGTACACTATCTCTTTCATATTGAGTTGACATTTAAATGTTTAAACTCATTAATGAAAATTACAATATTTGTTCCATATTGAGCCAATATTTAAATATTTACATTAATTTATGGACACTACAACATCTCTCATATAAATAATTGTATGATTTTATTCAACATTTATAATGTAACAAAAAAAAATTCAATTTGAGTAATACTAACTCAATAAAAAATTAATGTTATCTTTTAAAATATGTTTAGTCCTCCAATTTTTTTTTTGATTACAGTGGAATCGGCAACAAGGGCAACCTCGCGACTTACGTTACACGAGGTCGATTTTGACCGCTACCTCTATAACCACTGGGAGTTGCGCCTGCCCCTCTATACAGCTCCAGAGTAAGTCCAGGGGATTTAAACTTGTGACCTTTAGTACAGAGCCTGCCTTTCTAACGAACTTCCCCGCATTGTGATTACCAACTCGTTTACCCTCGTGGGGCTTTGGTCCTCCAAATTTAATTTGATAATACATTTGTATTTTAAGATCCTTTTATATGATGCCATATTTATCTTGTATATCTATATGATGTTATGTTTATCTTACATATCTATATTATGTCATATTTATTAATGCAATTTTTGGTGTAAGTTTATTTTGTCATAGGAAAAATAGTTTTTTATTTAAAAAAATTCATTATAAGTTATTAGAAAAAAAAAACTATTGTAAAGGAGTTTAACTTATTTTCATCAATATAGAATAAAAATAAATTTATTATTAATTAATTTATTGTAGTAGTGTTTAACTTATTTTCAAGAAGATAAAATAAAAATAAATAATATTATTGTCGGACAGCTGGCATTTTCTGGATGGCTGGTCACATTCAGTGTGTTGACATTGATGTCAACCAAGCTGGCAATGATGACAACTAGGCTAGTAGTGTTGACAACTAGGATAACATTGATGTTCGTGGCATGTCAAGCTCAAGGGGAGTTCCATTATTGCTGTAGTATTTTGTAGAGAATCATCATAGTAGCAAAATATGCCAAGAATCTATAAAATCATGTAACTATGATTGTTTGGTCGCCCAAGATTTGAAGGAGATTCTGCCTTAGGAGTTTAGATCAAAGGATCTTGGAAATGACATAACTGGATGTGCTTAGAAAGAAATTTCCAATGGTATATTGAAGTTCACAAATGGCCTCTTGATCAAAAAATTATTGGCAATCAAAGTTAGGGACCCTCAAATTCAAATGGGTAGAGCTAAAAGTGGTTGGAGGACCCTTTGAAGAAAGTTTAAGCTTGTAAGTGTTTCTAAATGAGGAAGATTATTTAAGTAGAGCCTATAAACAAAGGGATGAGAATATGTGGCGCACAATGTAACATCGAAGGCATTTTTGATTGGATGGCAGTGGAACATTCACTTCACACAATCATGATGAAGCTGCTAAAGGAAGGTTAGGCAGGCATAGGTAGTTAGAATAGTGGAGTCAAATGTTTCTATTAGCTCAGAGGCAGACCCATTACACAACTCATCCTAGAGGAGTTTACCTGAGAAGATCAAAAGGTGCGTGAAGAGGTTAAGGCAAGGATGTTGCAATTCAGAGCTAACATCATCCTAGCAGGTGTACCCCAAAAGTTTCAAAGAGTGTGCAAGGGTGAAGGCTCAAGATGGAAGTGTCAAGCTAACGTGGTAGAGTGGTGTTATGATAAAAAATGGCCCATGATCCTTTGAATTTAATAAAGAAATTGGTTAGAAAACAAAGGCTTGGGAACTCCCTTATATCTCCTCTCTGGCAGTATAGGTGGTAGATGATGTCATCATGACATCAAGTACAAAGACACATGGCATACATATTTCAGGTTTTTGGGTGGCATAATGGGCCAAATTTGGGTGACACGTGTCACCACTTAGGAGGCACCACTTTGGGCTAATGATGTAACCATGATGCTATCCCTAAGGCTTGACCCTAGAAAGATTTAACAAAGTGAAAATGCATAAGCTCAAGGATGACTAGGGATTGAGATGGTGTGGAGGACAACTTAGCCGGACTTGAAATTTATTATTCCATGAGCATGATGGTGGTATTCACTGGGACACTTCATCCCTGAGGCCTCACCCCAAAGGTTTAGAAGGGCACAAGGGAGAAAGCTGCAGGCTAACTGAGCAACAAGACACATGGGCATCATGGTGGCTATGACAAGTCATCTTAACAAGATATTTGATTGGTTGTTGTGTGCACTAGTCAAACCCATAGAAGACGTAAGTGTGTAAGGCTTACCTGGGAGGAAAAAAAAGGTGCGTTGGGAAATATGGATGGGATAATGGGCTAGTGAGACAAAAAATCACCAAAAGTTGATGGTCTTGTTAAAATATAAAAGGTGTTCCTAGGTCTCTGTTCTATAATGGTTTCGCATGTTATTGTGACCATGGGCCTTCAGACCAAATGCAAAGAAAAAGGTGCCACGATGAGAAGGCTGGAGGCTAAGGCTAGCCAATGAGTTGGTTATGTGGGGGCCATATGACTAAGGGTGCAAAAGGTTTGAAGCATGTATATTAAGCCCTTAGGGCTATAGTAAAGAAAGGCACCAAAGAGTTGGTTTGTGGTGGTTTTGTAGTGGTTCAACATGGTTACGTGACTGAAGGCCTTCAAGCCATTCTTAATGAAAAGGAGCACTATGGGTATAGGTTTTGAAGTCATGGATGAGTCAAAAGCTATTGTGCATGCATGGTTTGAATGCATAGGTTGGACTAATGGAGTCAATGGAAGCTACAAAGATCCTTGGATCAAGGAAATAAGGACCATGAAATTCAGAGCTAAATTAATGGGGCTTGGTTCAAGTAAAATTCACCATCCTTGATATTCCTGGCATGCCATGAAGAATTAAATGGAAAAAAATGTTGGGTGCTGAAGATAAGATCAAAAGCTCAGATTTCCATGTCAAAGTACATCCTGAGTGTTGAAGAGCCATGCTGCTAGTACAAGCTAAATTCAATGGAGGAAATCCTTAAGTCTATAGGTTGACTAAGATTTAATTCTTAGTATGAAAAACACTTAGGCACCCATTCTCAGAATTAATTCAATTATAGTGGCCATGAAGTAATACAAAGTAGAGTGATAATACTTCCCATACACAGTTTGATTGAGAACTAATTCTTAGTATGGAAGAACCCTCTTAATGTCAATCACATAATTAATTTTGCTGTAGAGGCCAAGGATTCAAATGAGTCAACAGAATAGGAAGCCATGCTTGAGTATCCTCTTGGGAAACATGGATGATAGAATGATAGATGACAAAGATATTATTGTTCCTTGTGTTGCATAGGAATAAAAACCCAGGATGGAAACTATGTAAGTGGGGGATGCAACTTTGTTTAGTGAGCTGAGTGGAGAGATCTGTGGGAGTGAGTGAGCTACAAAGATAGAGACAATGAGTGTTCCTATGTAGAAAATGAAGGACTAGAGCTGAGATGTTGAATGTATGAGGGTTGAGATGAGATGATTGTGTGTTTCTATAGAATGAGTAGAGTGAGCAGAGAACATAATGCTGCAAGGGATGAACATGAGAGTATGCCACTAAGCAAGAGTGAAGTTTACAAAGTGGAACATAGGTCCAAAAGAAGAGGAGAAAAAAGATCTGAAATTAGGCCAAGTGGGTGACATAATAGTGAATATTAAGTTCCATATTGAGTGTGGTTTGGAGCCTGCAAACTAGCGAGTTGGTGCTTCCATCTAGTGGGTATCTTAGGAGAGCTTGGGGGTTGGTCCCTCATGCAAGTGGGTGCTTGCATAAATCCATGAAGTTGGTGCTTCATGGTAGGCTGATGAGGTGTCTGTAGAAGAAGGGAGTTGGTTCTTCCTGCTAGTGGGTGCTAACAAACAATCAAAGGGAGTTGGTGCAACTTGTGAGTGGTGGCTCACAAAAAAATTGATGTAACAAATTAGGACTCATATTTACATCATAATAGAAACAAAATTTGGTGTTTTTTCTCCTGGAAGGGTTTCCTCATTAAACCTCAATGTCCTATTGTATATGCTTCTCATGGTGCATGTGTTCATGTGTTGATTTGTATTACTGGTATATGATATGCTGTTGATGGTCATGTGAATAATTTCCAAGTTTGAATGTTGAATATAAATTGGTAGTAAAATTTAAAGTTATGCTAAATACTAATTCATCCCCCTCTCAATTTTTAACATTGTTTCCAACAATTGGTATTAGAGCCAGGTTCCTTAAGGAAGAGCTTAACCACTTGAAGGTCCATAAAAGGGAAACAATGGATAATCAAGTTTGGCTAACACCATAGGGATTTCCATTTTTGAATGGATTAGAGTATGAGCTCTAGAGGATTAGAATGGGAACCTATTTAATGGTCATCAATGAAGATCAAGGAGGTTATCATGAAAGGGCTATCAAAGATAGATTCTGATAAAGTGAGGAATTGTGAGATAGAAAAGGAAATGCTTGATAGATTGCAATGTCTATATGGAGGATTGAGCTATATAGCAACATAGGAGGATGATGAACCTTTTTTATCAATAAGTGAACTTGAATCTGTAAAAGATGCTATCAATGAGAAGAAGAGAATGAAGAATAAGAAGAAAATATTCTAGAGAAGAGATATTGAGAAGATTGAGGATCCTCCTCCCAATTCACAAGTCGTTAATCATCACTCCAAGGAAGGTGAAGAAGAAGAATTGGATTAGAGGCTAGGCTCAATGGAAGGTAAGCTATTTCTTTGTGACAACTTCAAAGAAATAGATCAATCATTATCTAGATGTTCATGTGAAACACTTGAATATAGAGATAGCCATGCATCTAGTAGGTGTGAAGATAGACCTAAATTAGTAGCAATAACTAATGAGGGTACCTTTGAAGAAGAGGAAATAACACACCATGAATAAAATATAGAAATATCCCATGTGTGCTCATCCATAGGAGAAAATGAAAGTAACCCTTGTAGTGATGAAGAAGGGATACTTCTCAGACCTGTGGAAGATTCCATGGAGATGGAGAGGAATTTAGATCTTTGTGGTGGCTTAGCTAGCACCTCTGATAGTGAAGAAAATGATATGAATGAAATGATATATTTTAGGAAGAAGTTTATCTATGCTCTAAAAGAGATCAAGGATCTATCAGAAGAAAATCTCAAGCAAAAGGAGAAGTTGCAAAATTATATGCTTGAGAATGAAAAGTTAAGAAAAACAATAGTTGTTCTTAATGATCAACAAGAATAGGCTAGCTAATTGAATGGGAAGTTGATTAATCAACTGAATAAAAGAGAATATTTTTGTAGAGACTACAAGCTAAAGTAGTCTCATTAAGACATGATCTAGAAAGGACAAGTCGAAGAGTTGTCTCAATATCAAAATCTTAAGGAGAGCAGGAAGGCAATGAATGAGACGCTTGCTAAGAAGAGATGCCCTGTCATAAAGGTCGGCTTGGCTCTCAGAGGATATTCAAGACCAAGAGAGCAAAGGTTGAAGGGTAAACTACCCAAGAAAAGTAAGTTGAAGGTCCCAACAACAATAAAGGGAAATAATTCGTTTGAAAGAGGCAACAACAAGAGAAGAAAAATCAACAAAAAGATGTCAAGAAAGAGCATTGAGGAAGAGAGAGTATTAGCTAGAAGAGATAGAAAAAAGAAAGAGGAGCTCAAGGAAACAATTCAAATGGCCATAGAGAGTGAATGAAGAACTATAAAAGGTCCAATCCAGTACAGGGACAAATCAAGCAAAGGTAATTTTCAGTTATCAAAAGCCTTTTCATGGTTATTACTTTTCTTGCAATTCATAAAGATGTATATTGTAGATGGAATGCAAGAAAACCAAGTGTAATGGGTAGCTGTGTCCCAAGAAGGCATACTTTCCTAGGAATAAACATGTTAGTAGCAGTAGTGGCTTTGATAAGAATGCAACTAGATTCAACAATCCTTTTTCCCCATTCCTGTTTCATGTCGAATGCTACAATTGTGGCAACTCTAGGCATAATGAAGTATATTGTAGATGTAACATGATAAATCTCGATTCTCAGAAGATGCAACAAAATATAGCAGCTTGACCTTTGAACATGAGAAGAAATGCCAGAACAAAGGAAGTTGAGTTTGTCTTCAACACTTTTGTCAAAGGAACATGCTGAATAGAGGTGGAAGAAAACCCTCTTTGATTTCCATATACAATAAGCATTAACATCAAGAAATCAAAGGAAGTGGTAGCTCAAGTATATCTCCATTGCTGAAAAAATAAAAAGGTTGCAAGAAGGTATGGAGAAAGAGGGAAGAAAGAAAGGAGAGGTACACTTCAAATCTGCACAACCAAGATAAATCCAAAACAAGGGTAAATAAGAAGCTGGAAGGTAATGCTCCTACTAGGAATTGACAAATGAAAGTGTGGAAGAAGAAAGAGGATAATATTCTTAAGGGGAGTATATCCTCTATTTCTCTTCATTAAAAGAAGAGAATGGCCTCAAGATAGGCCGAATAATTTAGATGCAGGAAGACATAAAAGAACAATCAGAGAGGTGCATTTGAATATTGAAGTTATGATTGAGTATCCTTGTTGATCACAATAATAATTTGATTTATCTTAAATATATTAGCGACGTAGGAGTAAGCCAAAGGATACTACAACTAACATGGTTCTAGGGGGAGTTCAAAATATTTTATATTGTGAGAATAAGAGAAGCTACAACAACAGAAATGTGAAGTATGAAGAGGCTCAAAGTTTAAATAAGTTCCACAGGATTAGTCCCCACGTAGAAGAAAGAAGGAAAATGCAATGAGGTCAGTAAAGAGAGAGAGAGAGAATTGGCTAAGGGGGAGTTGCTTTAGTAGAAGTGGCCATGCAATAATACTAAGCCTTAGGAAGAGGTGATTGCTTAGGAAATGAAATATTTCAATTGAGATCACTATGTCAATTGGTAGTATTCGATTCATGTGGAGTAACCTTTTCATGTAAATGGACATTTCTTATTGAGAAGGAATCATGGAAGGTTTCCTGGTATAATATCCAATTTGTATCAATTTAAGCAACACTATCTATTTGTAGAAGTATGATTTCCAGGTGAGAATATTTTAGCACATTGAAGTAAAGTGAGCATAGTCTTAGAAACAAAAACAAAAGTGAAGAGAAAGCCAAAATGCATCACTAATGGTTGGTGTTTGCAACAACAAAAATACCATTTGCATTTTTTATTGGTATCAATTTCCTTTTAATTGGTACAAAAGATGCATTGGAAGAGAGAGTATTAAACCATCAACTATAAGGTGACGATAACTGAATGATCATTCAAAGAAGAGGCACTATATGTCCAGGGGGAGAACATCATATATGTCTAGTTCCTAGGGTAGCAGGAGATTGCAAGAAGACAAAAGGACATATTTTACTAATGTCTTGTTTTGCAGGTGTCTTTTCCCATGATGATTATAAATGGGTTTGAATGGAAGACTTAAAGTTCCTCATTAAGTATATCAGTCTAGTATCAACACTTAAAAAGAGTAGTTTGTTGAGAAGAATGCACATTAGCAGCCAGACCCTCAATCAATAATTGAAAGGAGGAGGAGAAGCAACTTGTAGCCCTTTTTCATTGATGTCAAAGTGGGAGAGTAAGTTGTTGATGGCCTATGCAAAGGAGAGAAATACATTGGTGGCTCATGTAAGGAGTAGTGTGGAAATAACATGAGGATTTGCCATCAATGTGGAGAAATTATGAGGTGTTTCCATCAATGACAAAGGGGGAGTGTTGGAAAATTGGCATTGTCTTGATGGTTGGTCACATCAGTGTGTTGGCATTGATTTCAACCAGGCTAGAAATGATGCTAACTAGATTAGAAATGATGGCGACTGGGCTAACATTGATGTGCATGGTGTGTGCTTAGGGAGAGTTCCATGGTTACTACAATATTTTGTAGATAATCATCATAGTAGCAGAATATGCAAAGAAGCTATAAAATCCTATAGCTATGATGGTTTGTTGGCCTAGGATTTGAAGGAGCTTCTACCTCAGGAGTTTAGCTCAAAGGCTCTTGGAAATGGCATAGTTGGATGGTTATCAAAAAGGGATTTCCAATGGTATATTGAAGTTTGCAAATGGACTCTTGATTAGAAAGTTATTGGCAGTCAAATTTAGGGACCCCCAAAGTCAAATAGACAGAGCTAAAAGTGTATGGAGGACCCTTTGTAGCAAGTTTAATTTTGGTTGTGTTTCCAAATGAGGCAGAGTATTTAAGAAAATCCTCTAAACAAAGGGTTAGGTATATGTGGCACACAATGCAGTAGTTGAGACATTTTTGATTAGCTGATGGCGGAGCCTTCACTTCACACAATCCCCGTGGAGTTGCTAAAGAAAATTCAGGCAGACGTGGGAAGATAGAATAGTGGTAACAAGAGTTTCTATTGGCCCAAATGTTGACCCATTTCACATCTCATCCTGAAAGAGTTTACTCTGGAAGATCAAAAGATGCGCATAGAAGTTAACGCAGGGATGACATAATCCATAACTAATATCATCCTTGCAGATGTACCCCGAAAGTTTCAAAGAGCATACAAGGGTGAAGACTTGGGATGGAAGTGTCAGGCTAACATGGTATATTGGTGCCATGATAAAAAAAATTGGCTTGTGATCTTTTAAATTTAACAAAAAAATTGGTTAAAATACAAAGGCTTGGGAACTCCCTTCTCTCTCCTCTCTAGCAGTACAAGTGGAAAATGACATCAACATGATGTAACATATGAAGACAAGTGGTAGGTATATTTCACATTTTTTGGTGGTATAATGGGACAAATTCATGGAACACATGTCACCAATAAGAAGGTGCCATGTGGGGCTAATGATGTAAGCATGACATCATCCCTAAGGCTTGACCCTAGAAGGATTAAATGAAGTGCAACGGTAGAATCTTTGGGTTGAATGGGGATCAAGCTAGCAAGGAGGACAATACAGCCTGACTTGCAATTAATTGGTCCACGAGCATGATGGTGGTATCCATTGGGACATGTCATCCTTAAGACCTTTCCCTAGAGGTTTAGAAGGGCAGAAAGGAGAAAGATGCAAGATGACTAAGCAACGGGACATGTAGGCATCACGGTGGATGTGATAAGTCATCTCGATGGGATATTTAACAAGTTGTTGCATGTGCTGGGTGGATCCATAGAACACATAAGCCTGTAAGGATTACCTTAGAGGAAAACAAAGGCATGCTAGGAAATATGGCCGGGATAACAGGCCCAGAAGACACAAGCTTTATTAATATTTGACAATTTTTTCAAAAGGAAGAATGTGCAACAATTTCACATGTTATTATGATCATGGCCCTTTGGGACAAATGTAAAGAAAAAGGCACAAGGATGGGAAGGATGGAGCCTAAGGCTAGCTTAGGAGTTGGTTTTGTGGGGCCCATTGATTGAGGGTGCAAAAGTTTTGATGCACGTAGATTAAGCCCTCAAAGCTATATTAAAGAAAGGTGCCCATGAGATAATTTGTGGTGGTTTTGTAGTAGTTCAACATGGTTACATGGCTGAGGGCCTTCAGGCCATTATTAATTAAAAATAGGACTACGAACATATGTTTTGAAGGCATGGATGAGTTGGAAGCTATTGTGTATTCATGGTTTGAATTCATAAGCTAAACTAATGGAGTAAATGGTTACTGCAGAGATCGCTGGATCAAGGAAACAAGGACCACAAAATTCAAAGCTAAATTAATGGGGCCTAGTTCAAGTAGAATTATCCATCCTTGATCTTTCTGACACGCCATGAAGAATTAAATGGACAAGAATGTTGGGTGCAAAAGATCAGTTCAAAATATTAGATTTCCATGTCAAAGTACGTCCCGAGCATTGAAAAACCACGCTACTAGTATAAGATGAATTCAATGGAGGAAATATTTGAGTTTACAGGTTGACTAAGAGTTAATTCTTATTATGAAAAACACTTAGGTTCCCATTCTTAGAATTAATTCAGTAGCAGTGGCTGAGAAGTAGTACAAAGCAGAGTGATAATGGTTCCCATACACAGTTTGTATGGAAGAACACTCTAAGGTCAATCACGTAATTAATTTTTCCGTATAGGACAAGGATTCATATGGGTTAGCAGAATGTGAAGCCATGCTTGAGTACGCTCTTGGGAAATGTGGATGGTAGAATGACGACTGACAAATATAGTATTGTTCCTTGTGTTGCATAGGAACAAAAACCCAGGATGGAAACTGTGCAAGTGGGGGATGCAACTTTGTTTAGTGACCTGAGTGGAGAGCTTTGTGGAAGTGAATGAGCTACAGAGAGAGAGAGAGAGAGAGAGGACGAGTGTGCATGTGCAGAAGAGGAAGTTCAAGAGCTAAGATATTGAATGTATGAGGGTCGAGAGATGAGTTGATTGTGTCATGCTGTAGAATGAGTAGAGTGAGTAGAGAATATAGTGTTGAAATGGTTGAGTATGAGAATATTATACTAATCAATAGTGAAGGTTGCTGAGTGGAACAAAGGGCCAAAAGTAGAGGAGAACAAAGAGCTGAAATTAGGTCAAGTGGTTGCTATAAAAGTGAACATTAAGTTCCCTATTGAGTGTGGGTTGGAGGCTACAAACCATGGAGTTGGTGCTTCAATATATTGGGTATTTGAGGAGAGATTGGAGGTCAATGCCTCATGCAAGGGAGTGCTTACATAAATCCATGAAGTTAGTGCTTAATAGTAGGCTGATCAGGTGTCTGCAGAAGAAGGGAGTTGGTGCTTCCTGCTAGTGGGTGCTAGCAAGCAATCAAAGGAAGTTGGTGCTTTATGTGAGTGCTGGTTCACAAACAAATTAATGTAATAGAGTAGGAGCTCATATTTACATCATAGTATAAACAAGATTTGGTGGATTTTCTCTTGGAAGGGTTTCCATGTTAAACCTCGGTGTCTTATATATGTATGCTGCTCATGGTGTATGTGTTCATGTGTTGATTTGTATGGTTGGTATATGATATGGTGCTGATGGTAACATGAATAACTGCCAAGTTTGAATGTTGAATACAAATTTACAATAAAATTTAAAGTTAGCTTAAATACTAATTCACCCCCTCTATGTATTTAACATTGTTTCCAACAATTATTAATTATATTTTGTTATTAATAATGTAATTATATATAATATATATATATTAATTATAATATTACTAAAACTATTTACAATATAATTTAACTTAATTGATAATATAATAAATAAATAATTAATAAATATATATATAAATATATATATATATATATATATATAATAAATTACTAAAACTATTACAATATAATTTAAAACTTAATTTGATAATAATAAAATAAAAATAAATAATATTATTAATTTTCATTTTGTTCTTAATATTTTTTTTGTAAGATGTCAATAATTATATTACTATATAAAAAAATATTACATCACGATCTCTAAGTGTCCAACATAATGTTACATCATAAGCCTCTGCTTATCCAAAATTGAAGAATTGGGCCCTGTTTTCTCAAAAGGATCCCCAATACACCATGTATACAACAAGAACACACACCAATTCAAACGAACATTGACAATAATGACCTAAGAAAAATGAAGAACATAAGCACTAACATATGACACTTGTTAACTAATAGTGATAGAAACAGACAATTGCTAGGATGAATCTGACAATGTTGCAGATGGAAAAGCTTGTAGAGAAGCCCGTAAAAATAAACCTATTCTCCAAGTATTGAGATGAGAAATAAACCACATAAGCCCAAAGATGCCTTGAAATTGACTATCTGGCAAAGGAATCTCTAAAAATACGACCACCAATTTGAATTTTGACCCCAATACATATTGTGAATGTACAAGACGAAGAACATGGGTCTAAATACTTGATGAGTCCCAGACACAAGGATAAGCATAAGAATAGGAATGAAATATCAAAAAATATGTTTTTATCACCTAAATCACCATTCAAATGCCGCAATACAACCCCAAAATGGAAGGACTGAAGTACAAGACGCACTGGTGGGATGAGGTTTAAATAACCAAAGATGGAGAAGGGTATCTCGTAATTGAAACAACACGATTCATATTTGAGCCAAAACACGTGAATGATTACAAATTTAATGACTTGCACCATGCAATGGATGATCCAAAATTCCTCCTCGCCCAACGAGGGGAATTTAATAACCCTTGTCATTGGTTGTACCTCTCGAGGACACTCAATCATGTAGCATCAAACCACCCACATGCAAAGCATGAAATACAAAGGGCACATCATTTTATATGCTTTCCAGTTGATCCACCTGTTCGCGATACTCACCTCCATCAGGGATGAATCCATCACAATATCACATTGTATCAAATATGTTCATATCAATCATTGAAGAAAGGTGAGGCCAAGAATCATCAAGAGATAGTTGTCAAGACTCTCACACAATATTTTCTATATAGTCTGTGACTGCATTGCAGACCAAGAGGAATGAATAACCACAACATAATCCAACTACAACAACAATTCCTTTATACAATGAACTATGAATATCAATATCGAACTATGGATCAATGTGGAGGGTGGTGTCCAAATAAGACTTGTTTCAAGTAATTGATGACTACCATCAAATCTCCATAACCTATAGAAGTTGATAACCTTCACGGATAGCAATCATTAGTTCTATTTCCACTGCTAAATTTTTTGCTAAATTATTAGATGTGAACCCGCAACTTTATGCAAAAGTTTGCAAAAAACTCCTGTAGAATCACATAAATCTATTCTTAATTACATTACATTTTATTCTTAATATTATTAATTAATTACATTTTACTCTTAATATTATTAATGTTTTTGATAAAAAAACTTGTAAATGAAAGATGATCATTCTTAAACTTAATAATAAAAACAACAATGGTAACACTAACAATCCAACATTTACATTTTGTTGATAGTCCTCGAACATTCAAAATAGCAAGCTAGTGAAACTAAAATGGACACCACGCAAAACTATGTTTTCTTTGCATCTCATTGTAAATATGGATATCAGCATGGTTTGATCATACATAGTAACCATACACTACTCACTTAAAGACCGGGGCTTCTTATCCTTGTTAGGATTATTATTTTTCGTCATTTGAAAATATATATATATATTATATATATTATATAATATTATATATATATACTTATATATATATATATATATATATATATTATATATATATTATATATATAGTTTAATAATATTATTAAAAAAAAATTATTATTATTATAATTTCTATTTATATTATAATTTATAGAATAAAAAGATATTTATATTGAATTTATTTTTAAAATTTCTAAGGTTTTTTCGTAACAGGTAAAATTGAAATAAATTATTTTATAATGGAATTAAATTTTAATAATAAAAAATGCTGAGTTACTTATTATTTAAATTAAAATATTAAAAAAATTTATATATATGTATGGAAATAAGAAAAATATAAATTATCCATAACAAATAAATTGTATTCCAAAGTTTAAGAATAATAATTAAAACAACACATAATATTCAATAACTTTATGCAAAATATTTGAAATGAATTTGGAATATTATCTTTTTACGTTATGCTCCTTGTTGATAAATTTGTAGAGAGATAAGGTAGTAGAAGGTTTAAATGTTTTAGTATTTAGCGAGTACAATTATGCAATCATGTTACAATGTTTTTTTTTAAAGTAATTTTAGTATGTTGTTAGAGATTTTCATTAGATATATATATATATATATATTTTGGATATTTGGGAGTTTTTTTTGTTGAAGTAAATATGATATGGATTTGATAATTATATTATTTGGTATTTATATTGATGTGTTTAGAGTGGAAAAAGTAGAGAAATCAATTCATATGACTATTTTAATCGTTAGGAACGAGTTTGGCAAATTGAAATTTGAAATCTCTTAGAAGTAGTTTGACGCATCAATAGTGTTTTGGGGGGTAAAATTTGATGCATAAGCATCCCACCTTTTTATTGTACACATAGATACTTTTTCAATGACATAAGGATCATTTCAATAATAATTTGTAAGAAAAAAACATGGCTATCAGAAGTTGACCTTCTTGTTTTAGTATTTAGTGAGTACAATTATGCAATCAAGTTATAGTGTCTTTTTTGTAGTAATTTCAGTATGTTGTTAGAGATTTTCATTTTAGATATTCTTTTTTTTTGGATATTTGTGAGTTTTTTTTTTCCGAAGTAAATATGATATGGATTTGATAATTATATTATTTGGTATCTATATTGATGTGTATAGAGTGGAAAGAGTAGAGAAATAAATTCATATGACTATTTTAATCGTTAGGACCGAGTTTGGCAAATTGAAATTTGAAATCTTTTAGAAGTAGTTTGAGGCATCAATAGTGTTTTTTGGGGGTAAAATTTGATGCTTAAGCATCCCACCTTTTTATTGTACACATAGATACTTTTTCAATGACATAATGATCACTTCAATAATAATTTGTAAGAAAAAAGCATGCCTATCAAAAGTTGACCTTCTTGTTTTAACCACCATAATTCAAGAGGGTGTCATGTCAACCCTAGTTATTCATTCAAGAAAGGATAGCCATGTGATTATGATGAATAAGGCTCCAAAAGAGTCAAAATTTTATCTTTGTTTAAGAGTTGAAGGAGTCAAACCTAACTACACAAGGCTATTAGACTATGATATAACCAAACCACTAGGATGAAAAGGGGTTCCATTTTATTCGAGTACATTTTGTTCCATAGATGAAAAGAGTAGTTGAGAGTGTATAGGGAGAGATGAAATAAAGAGGGTTTTGCACTATAATATCCCATGGGCCACAAACCCCACTTCTTTTCACTTGCATCCATTTTCCATTCATAGAAAGAGATGAAAGAAACCTCAACTTTGAGCTGGGTTTTCCCAAAAGGGTTTCTCGGGTTATATCTTGTGTTAACTTGTGGTGTGTAAGTTTTATTTCACTATTCTCTATTTTCTACATAATTGTAAATTTTATGCATATTAAATAAACAATAATTAACAAATCTATAAATCTAAGGAGAAATAAACCATCATAGTGTAGATTTTAGATTTTATAATACATTTTAGTAGATATGCAGTGACAAATTGTCTAGTGCAATATCCACAGTAATTTATTGATCATATTGGTGTCAGAGTAGGCTTCTTTGGGTATAATATGGGGACTTCTATAAGATTGATATTTCTTAAGATGAAAGTCATGAAACCCCTAACATTGCTGAAGAATCTATGAATAACCTTCATGATCTGGTAGAAAAGAACTATGTGTGGCTAGAAGCACAAGTAAAAAAGATAAAATGTAATGTGAGCCTCCTCATGGACACCTTGAAAAATAATCTTTGGTTATTTGGAGAATATGGAGGTTCTAACATGGAGGTCAAATCATAGGGGAAATAGACAAATCATGAAGAACTAGAGAGGGAATCTAAGAAAGTACCTAAAAAGGATCAACCCAGTTTGAGTGTTGTTAACAATTCATAGTCCCTATTCAATCTGGAAGAAAATGTTGAAATCAATCCATATAAAGGTGAGATTGGTGCTATTAAGCTTGATGTAGGAGCATCCAGCTCAGGCACCATGAACGGGTGTCGGTCTTTGCTAGGTCAAAGAGTTGAGTTAACTTTTTATTTGTCTTTATGTTAGTTGACAGAATGGGAGGTAGGATTTTTATTTTTTATATTAATCTCTAAATTAGTCAAGGGTAGTTTGATCAGATTAAGGTTTTTGTTTTTCTGTTGCTAATAAGTCATGGATTAATAATTGTCCTGTTATTTTAAAGAGGAAAAGACAAATGTGTCTAAAAGGAAAATCTTGTCATAAGGATAGAACCGAATGACTAATAATCATGTAACTATAAAGTCTGTAACTAAAAAACAACTGTACAGTTTCATTAACTGGAACAAGAGACATATAAATGTAATAGGAAAAATCATGTAAAAGGTTTAGTACCTCTCGCACTCGAATAATATTAATAACAGAGAAACCAATTTTGTTCATCTGTATGTCCTACTGTACTTTATTGTGTTTTCTAATTGATGAATATCTGAACAAACAACCTGCTGTACATAGATTCTTGAATTTAATTCTTTTTTTTGTTTTCCTGAGGGAAAGAACCAGTCCTCATAGCGAGACAGAAGAACATGTACAATATGAGGGTTTATAATTCATTTGAAGCAAACAACAAAGTTAGACCAAGAGTGATACAAACAGATTCGGCACAGGCCAGGCACCCATAGGCCGGACGAAAATTTCCAATGTTCATTTCAATTGATAGTCATACAAAATTACTGGAGCATCTACAACGTTCACGCGTGTTCATATACAAACATCATAAGAAAACTGAAGAATTATAATTGCAGTTCAGGCTAGGAATGCAAAGTTAACCAAAAGCACGATGACATGATCACATCCATATCAATTAGGTAAACCAAACCAAATTTTATTATATTTTCCTGAAGAATTTCTCTTTCGAAATTGCAAAGATAAATGTATCCCAATTACATCACAATACTGCAAAAGAAAGCCATAGACGCATAAGTCGTGACCGACAAACCCTAGGTAAGGGTTTCAAACACCTACTCACACATAGCTACCGACACTTAAACCCTTGGATGACAAACCCTAGGTGAGGGTTTCGAAAAAAGTTGCGTTCCTCTATAGGAGAATTACAGTCAAAGAAGACCCTAAACAGTGGAAGCGCAGACATCAAAAGTGAGTCAATTGACAAGCATTGGGGGTGATAAACCCATACGACCAGACAACCTAAATTAAAACCAGACCGAGGATTGAAGAAAATACAAAGAAGCAGAGCCTACCGGACAAGACTGAGGAATACAGTGCCGAGACCTCCAACCGCAAACCCTCAACACCTACACAACAAATGACACACAGGTGTTAGAAATATATTGTTGCAGAAGTGAAATTACAGAACTTGAAAAGAGGAAACAATGGAAGTTGCATTCAGTTTACCTGAGAATTTGCAGTGAGAGCCAAAGACAAACATTCCACCCAAGGTTTCAACTAACTGCAGAGACGAAGGAACGAACAAGGTCAGAAGCTGAGGAAGGAGAACCACAAATTAAATCAAGGAAGGAGGATTACCTGCGTTTCAAGCCGAGGACGAAAGAATGCCAATGATTCGAGCCTGGAGACAAGCCAATCATTAAGTTGCCAACAAGAACAAGAAATACCAACACATAACTTGAAATACGGTGGCCTTTTGAACCAACAACAGAAGGAAAACAAACCATAAGAGAGGTATCACTTACCCAGATGGCTACAGGGCAAACCACACCTGCCCAATGGACTAGATTTAAGAGAAACCACGCACACAACAAGGAGCTAGTACAGAAAAAAACTAGAGGCACGCCCAAGACTCACAGCAAAGTCGCATTTTCAAACTCGCAAAGCACAGCAGAACAAAACCTCAGCAAGCCAACAACAAATGACCAAAATGAATGACGAACAAAGGGTTTAGGCATAGCAATGAGTGGGAATACGAAATCCAAGGCAAGTACTCAGTCATAATAGTGTAATTGAATGCCACATTACACAAATCCGAAATATCTGATAGCGTATTCCTCCCATGTGTAATCACAACCGAAATATTCACCCACGCATATAATCACCACACAATCATTTCAATTGCACAAGTTTGTAAAGTATTGGGTTGGTCCCATCATTGTGGTATTAGAGTAGGTGAAATTCATTGAAGATATGGAAATAAGAAGGCAGGGTCATGGCAGAGGTGCTCGAAGGATAGCGGAGGAAGGACTGAGAGAGGAGATCCAAATTCTTGCTGCCCGTTTGGAGGCAGTGGAGGTAGGGAGAAGAAGAGACCCGGAGGTAGGTGATGACAGTGAAGAGGAAGCTGAAGCAACAATAGATGGATTGGAAGGTGAGACCCTAGAAGTGAGATTGTTGAGGTTTGTTTTAGTGGCAAGCAGTTAACCCAAGCCAGAACTCCCAACCTATGACGACAGCCTATCTATCGAGGTTTTATTGGATTGGATCAGTGAGATGGATAAATATTTCGAGTGTGAGGAAGTCAGCGAAGACTGCGGAGTTAGGGTCGCTGCGACGAAATTGAAGGGACACGTAGCCCTATGGTGGGATAGTGTCCAGACAGAGAGAAAGAGATTCAACAAGTTGCCGATTAAAACCTGGTCAAGGATGGTGGCCAAGTTGAAGGGAAGATTTCTGCCAAAAGATTATTAGATTGCACTACACAAGCAAGTGCAGAATCTGAGACAGAAAGGAATGACGGTAAGGGAGTACATGGAGGAGTTTTATCGAGTGAACTTAAGGTCTAGATATACAGAGGATACCGCAGAAAGAACAACCAGGTATGTAAATGGGTTAAGATTAGAAATTTTAGATGAAATCAGTATTTTATCTCCAAAGAACACTGAAGAATCATATTAGAGTGCGATGAAAGCTAAAGAGAAAATTACTAGAAGGCAGCATGCCCAAAGAGGACGAGGAGCCGGCAGGGGAAAGGGTCAGTCATATGGCAGAGGGCGGACTGCTAATAGTAATGAGGAACACAACAATTCTAGAGCTTCTAGAATAGTGAATAGAGGTGATAATGTGAGAGGCGATAGGTCATCCCAGCGAGGCTGGGGAAATGGCCGAGGTAGAGGGCTTGGTTATTAATGTTACAGGTGTCATAAATGGGGACACAAATCATTTGATGTCCAGAGGCAGATCAAGCTAGACAGCGGGGTGCATATGTTGCACAACCAGAGGAAGCAACGACACCTCCCCAAGAAGCAGAAAATGCTCCAGAGATAGGGGAAGCCATGGTGTTGTTAAAACTAGTGGGGAAGCCATGGTGTTGTTAAAACTAGTCAAGGATGTCACCGAACAGACACAATGAAAGGCTTTATTTAGAACAGTTTGTAAGTCACGTGGTAAGTGTTGTAAGTTAATTATTGACAGTGGTAGTACTGATAACTTAGTGTTAAAAAATATGGTAGAAAAGTTGGAGTTAAAGCGCTTGAAACATCCCAACCCTTACAAAGTCTCATGGCTGCAAAAAGGACATCAGTTGCTAGTGGATGAACAGTGCGAGGTGGAGTTTCAAATAGGCAGATATAAGGATAAAGTTGTTTGTGACATCATGCCGATGGATGTATGTCACATATTGCTAAGCAGGCCTTGGCAGTATGGAAAGAAAGTGGTACACGATGGATTGACGAACTGTTATAAGTTTGTCAAGGATGGAATCAAGCATATGCTTGTGCCCATCAAAGAGGAAGGGACAACAGGGACAAGTGAACCAAGAGCATTGTTGGTTAGTGGAAAACAGTTCCTGAAACAAGTTGAGGACAGTGAGATGGGTTATGCAGTTGTAAAGAAAGCAAGGATAGTGTTGTTTCATACAGAGGTATCATATTTACCTATAGAAATCCAACAAATTCTGCAGGAATTTATAGATATAGTGGTGGATGACTTGCTAGACAAATTACCCCCAAAAGAAGCATAAGTCATCATATTGACTTCATACCCAGAGCCAGTTTACCGAACAAAGCGGCATATCGAATGAGCCCCAAGGACAATGAAGAGATTAGGAAGCAGGTGCAAGAATTGCTAGACAAGGGATTGATAAGGGAAAGTTTGAGCTCTTGCGCAGTCCCAACGGTTCTCACTCCCAAGAAGGGAGGAGAGTGGCAAATGTGCACAGATTCGAGGGCCATCAACAAAATCACCATCCAGTATAGGTTTCCACTACCACAGATGGATGACATGATGGATTGTTTAAGTGGGGCAACATATTTCTCTAAGATAGACTTGAAGAACGGTTATCATCAGATCCAGATACGAGAGGGGGACGAATGGAAGACAACTTTTAAGACGAATGAGGGACTGTATGAATGGCTGGTCATGCCATTTGGATTGAGAAATGTGCCCAATACATTTATGAGATTGATGAATGAGATGCTGAAGGAGTACATCGAGAAATTTGTAATAGTGTACCTGGACGACATACTAATTTTCAGCAGGACAAGGGAACAACACCTTCAACATGTACGAAAAGTGCTGGAAAAGTTACAACAGAATAAACTGCTAATAAATTTAAAGAAATGTACCTTTCTGCAAAAGGAACTTATTTATTTGGGCTTTGTAATAGCAGAAAATGAACTGAAGATGGATCTGAAGAAGGTTGCAACGATAGTTAATTGGCCGTCTCTAAAAAAATTATTCGAGTTACGTAGTTTTCATGGACTAGCGAGTTTTTACCAAAAATTCATAAGGAATTTTAGCAAAATTTGTGCACTTATGTTGGACACCATTAAAAGGGCCAGTTAGCCTTTTCGATGGATAAATGCAGTGGAGAGAAGCTTCCAGCTATTAAAGAGAAAGATCACTGAGAGGTTGATTTTGAGATTGCTAGATTTCAAGAAGCTTTTTCAGGTTCGCTGTGATGCTAGTGGTATGGCTATTGGAGCTGTACTCAGTCAAGAGGATAACCCTGTAGTGTTCTTCAGCGAGAAGCTAAATGAAAGTCGACAAAAATTTTCATCTTATGATAAGGAGTTTTACGCGGTTATACATGCATTAAAACACTGGAGGCATTATCTATTGGGAAACGAATTTGTGCTATTTTCAGATAATTCTGCACTATAGTATGTTATGCAATAGCACAAGTTGAACCACAAACATGCCAAATGGGTGGAGTATTTGCAGAGTTTCAACTTTGTATTGAAACATATTAGTGGGTAGGCCAACAAGGTGGTGGATGCACTAAGTAGGAGAGCTTTACTTCTGCAAGAAAGTACTTTGCAAGTACTAGGGTTTGAGCACTTAAAAGACTTATACCAGACTGATACAGATTTTAAGGAGGCTTATGAGGCATGTTAGAATCCCTTGGTGAGAGATAACAGTCCACGGTTGGACTACAACCTACAGGAAAAATAGCTGTTTAAGGGAGGACAACTATGCATACCTGACTGCTTGATGAGAGAGAATATTATTCGGAAGAAGCATAGTGGAGGTCTGGTTGGAAATTTCAGCATGGACAAGACACTCGAGCAGCTCAGTCATTTCTACTTTTGGCCAAAGATGCAGAGGGATGTACATTGATTTGTGGCCAGATGTAAAGTGTGCCAGTTGGCGAAGGGTCACAATCAAAACATGGGACTGTACACACCATTACCTGTTCCAGGTAGACCGTGGGACTCAGTCAGCTTGGAATTTGTCTTAGGTCTACCTAAGAAACAACGCGGTTACTACTCGGTGATGTTAGTAGTGGACAGATTCTTGGAAATGGCGCATTTCATCCCTTGCAGAAAAACTAGTGATGCCACTCACGCGGCCCCCTGTTTTTCACAGAGATTGTTAGGTTACATAGGTTGCCTAAGTCTATCCCTTCAGACAGGGATGTGAAGTTCACGGGACACTTTTGGCATACCCTATGGAAGAAAATGGATACACAGTTGAGTTACAGTTCTGCTTATCATCCGCAAACCGACGGACAAACAGAGGTTGTAAATAGGAGTCTAGGAAACCTGCTATGAAGCTTGGTTGGAGAGAATTTGCGGATGTGGGATTGAGTGCTTGCACAGGCCGAGTTCACTTATAATGACTCGCCTAACTACAGCACAGGCTTCAGTCCATTTCAGATCCTGTACGGCATGCATCCTCGTGGAGTACATGAGTTGCGAGATCTTGGACTGCAAGAAAGGTGGAGTGCAGATGGAGAAGATTTCACTAATATGATGAGAGATTTGCATGAGCAGGTAAAAATTAAATTGTAGGACAACATTTTAAAGTATAAGCAACAAGCATATTTGAAGAGAAGGGAAGTAAAATTTAATGTGGGGGATGAAGTCCTCTCGCATTTGCACAAGGAACGCTTCCCTAGGGGTGCATACAATAAATTAAAGTACAAGAAGATAGGACCCTGCAAAGTCCTTCGGAAATTTTCGGCCAATGCCTATGAGATACAATTGCCAACCCAGAATAGGCATTTCACCTATCTTTAATGTAGCAGACTTATTCCCCTACACGGCTGACCCAGAAGAAAAGGAAGAAGATGGAACTATGCGGCCTACATGGAATACCTAGGATGGAGGAGAAGCTTGGATGAGACAGATGCCTTACGTTCAGCCTCTCGAGATTGAGCGCATTCTCGACACTCAGGTGGCCAAACGAACTCGGCGGAAGGAGTATCTGCAATACCTGGTCAAGTGGAAGAACCATCCTATTGAGGACAGTTCATGGCTTGATGCCAGGTAGATTGAGTAGATAGGTTCTTCAGTTGAGCAGCTCATGGACTGGAGTCATGATTTTCTTTTGCCTGGGAGCCCGATGCAGGAGCATCTAGCTCAGGCACCATGATCGGGTGTCTATATCTACCAGGTCGAAGAGTTGAGTTAACTTTTTATTTGTCTTTATGTTAGTTGACATAATGGGAGGTAGGATTTTTATTTTTTATATTAATCTCTAAATTAGTCAAGGGTAGTTTGATCGGATTAGGGATATTTGTTTGTTTGTTGCTAATAAGTCATGGATTAATAATTGTCTTGTTATTTCAAAGAGGAAAAGACAAATGTGTCTAAAAGGAAAATCTTGTCACAAGCACAGAACCTAATGACTAATAATCATGTAACTGTAAAGTCTATAACTGAAAAGCAACCGTATAGTTTCATTAACTGGAACAAGAAACATATAAATGTAATAGGAAAAATCATGTCAAAGGTTCGGTACCTCTCGCACTCGAATAATATCAATAACAGAGAAACCAATTCTATTCATCTGTATGTCCTACTGTACTTTACTGTGTTTTCTAATTGATGAATATCTGAACAGACAACCTACTATACATAGATTCTTGAATTTAATTCTTTTTTTTGTTTTCCTGAGGGAAAGAACCAGTCCTCATAGCGAGACATAAGAACATGTACAATATGAGAGTTTATAATTCATTTGAAGCAAACAACGAAGTTAGACCAAGAGTGATACAAACAGATTCGACACAGGCTAGGCACCCACAGGCCGGGTGAAAATTTCCAATGTTCATTTCAACTAACAGTCATACAAAATTACTGGAGCATCTACAATGTTCACGCATGTTCATATAAAAACATCACAAGAAAACTGAAGAATTATAATTGCAGTTTAGGCTAGGAATGTAGAGTTAACCAAAAGCACGACGGCATGATCACATCCATATCAATCAGGTAAACCAAACCAAATTTTATTATATTTTCTTGAAGAATTTCTCTTTCGAAATTGCAAAGATAAATGTATCCCAATTACATCACAATACTGCAAAAGAAAGCCATAGACGCATAAGCCGTGAATGACAAACCCTAGGTAAGGGTTTCAAACACCTACTCACACATAGCTACCAATGCTTAAACCCTTCGATGAAAAACCCTAGGTGAGGGTTTTAGAAAACGTTGCGTTCCTCTACAGGAGAATTACAGTCAAAGAAGACCCCAAACAATGGAAGTGCAGGCATCAAAAGTGACAGAACATCACTCACAGCATGAGTCAATTGACAAGCATTGGGGATGATAAACCCATACGGCCAGATAGCCTAAATTAAAACCAGACCGAGGACTGAAGAAAATACAAAGAAGTAGAGCCTACCGGACAAGACTGAGGAATACAGTGTCGAGACCTCCAACCGCAAACCCTCAACACCTGCACAACAAATGACACACATGTGTTAGAAATATATTGTTGCAGAAGTGAAATTACAGAACCTGAAAAGAGGAAACAATGGAAGTTGCATTCAATTTACTTGAGAATTTGCAGTGAGAGCCAAAGACAGACATTCCACCCAAGATCCCGACTAACTGCGGAGACGAAGGAGCGAACAAGGTCAGAAGTCGAGGAAGGAGAACCACAAATTGAATCAAGGAAGGAGGATTACCTACGTTTCAAGCCAAGGATGAAAGAATGCTAATGATTCAAGCCTGGAGACAAGCCAATCATTAAGTTGCCAACAAGAACGAGAAATACCAGCATATAACTTGAAATATGGTGGCCTGTTGAACTAACAGCAGAAGGAAAACAAACCATAACAGGGGTATCACTTACCTAGACTGCTACAGGGCAAACCACACCTACCCAATGGACCAGATTTAAGAGAAATCATGCACACAGCAAGGAGTCAGTACAGAAAACAACCAGAGGCACGCCCAAGACTCACAACAAAGTTGCATTTTCAAACTCGCAGAGCACAATAGAACAAACCCTCGACAAGCCAACAACAAATGACCAAAATGAATGACAAACAAAGGTTTTAGGCATAGCAATGAGCAGGAATACAAAATCCAAGGCAAGCACTCAATCATAATAGTGTAATTGAATGCCACATAACACAAATCCGAAATATCCGATAGTGTATTCCTCCCATGTGTAATCACAACCGAAATATTCACCCAGGCATATAATCACCACACAATGATTTCAATTGCACAAGTTTGTAAAGTATTGGGCTCATCCCATCAAAGCTAAATCACTATACAATAATTAGAAGTATATTTTAGTGTTCATCATATAGAGGAATAATAGATGATTTAATTTTATCTGTTGAAATTAAAAGGCAATGCCATGACCTAGTGGGAAAGCCACACTGAGACCTTAAGGTTGGAGGAAGATCCTTCAAAGACTAAGTGGGAGGATTTCAAAATATTTAAAATAATTTATATTATTGAAATTAAAAAAAAATCACCATTGAATTTTATTTTATTGAAAAAAATAAACTCATTAAAATATTCAAATGTTCATTTATTAACTTAGTCATATCAAAAGAGTAGAACATAACTATATTAAAATGGAAACATGATATAGATGCTATTGAAAAGTTGAGTTACACTAATAAATACTTTAGTAAATTAATTCAACATTCTTTTGAAGATAGTATAGTAAAAATCCAATGATAGTTTTGCAAATACTTAATTTTGAAACTTTTTCAATTACATATACAATGTAGGCATGGGTTGTTAATGTTATTCACTAACTAGCATTAAGATTGATAAAATTTATCTTTATATTTGTTTATGGATTTGAATCTAAGTAGTGTATGAAGGATTTTTGTTTTTAAATATTGTATAAGGTCCTTCCCACTAGTCATATATTATATTATTTAAATTGGGAAAAAAATGGAATTCTTTTGTAGAGTTTAATATTTTATTGAATGTGTCTAATATATTTTATTGAATATTTTTTTGTGTCTAATATAAATGGTTGATTTTATAACGAGCATTGTTAATAAAAAAAAAATTATATCTTTAAAGTTTTGGATATAGTTCATCCATATATTCAATTAATACTTTGATGAATTTCATAAAACATATGATACTTGAGAACTACGAATCCTTTTAAAAAGATGAGAATAAAAATGAACCAAAAAAAATCAATATGATACAATATATAATTTATGATAAATTATCCTCTTTTCATATGGTTCATTATCAGATAATTTTCCCAGGCTTAGTAATCCTTATATCTTGTTTATATTTAAGTAATCCTTATATCTCGTTTATATTTAATTTACAAATATCTTGTTTTTATTTAATTTACAAGTTAAAACATTCATATATTTAATTTCCAAATCTTTTATTAAATATATTTATATTATATTTTTTATATAATTTTAATTACAAATTATTATAATTATATTATATATTATTATTTATTTATTTATTTTTTTAATTATTATTATAAATATTTATATATTAACTTTTTTTTATAGTATTATTATTTAATATAATTTTTTCCCCTAATTCTTGGTATTTCCCAAAGGTTGGGTTATGATATTTCAATGTTTGTATTGAATATTTAATTTAACTTTACTCCAAATACAAACCATGAAAATATTGTATATATTTAATTTTTAAATCTTTTATTAAACATATCTTTATTGCTCGTTTCTTCTTATAGATTTGAGCGTAAATGGTTTTAATGTAAATGTAATTATATGTTATTAATAGGTTTTTTATATTATTTAAATAAAATTGATATAGGTAAAAGAGTTGATTTAAATGAAAACATTGTAAATAGAATTGGTTTATTTTTTAAATATTTCATAAAAGTTATATGGAAAACTAACTTACTTATATATATATATATATATAATTTTGGTAGGATTATATTTATGTCCAACTTATCACTCCGATTAAGGGGATAGTACAAGATTTGAACCCAAGGCTTCGGTTTGGTGAGACTTCATTTCACACAGCCATTGCAATTAAGCTACCCAAACAAACATTTTACATTATTTTTTAATTTGATTGTCAATATTGTATTTTATTTAAATTCATTTAAATTGATTAATTTAGATAAATTACAAATAATATAATGATCTATTACTCTATGGAATAATAATATTAAAATTAAAAAAAAATAATCATTATAATAACTAATAATAACTACTATGATTAATATTTTAATTATAAGTTACTTTTAAGAAATAGAATTAAAAAATAGAATTTGGATAAATATATATTTATTAAAATGTATGATTAGGCCAAATAACAAATGTTATATAGATACTACTCATATGAATTTCCCACTATATTGGTTAGTGAAAATATTTTAATAATAGAGAATATGAGATTGTGGAGATTTCAGTCATTATGAGATTCAACATATATACTTTAATAAATCATTAATGATATTTTTCTATATTATTTTTAAATGAAATAAAAAATTATGATAATTTATTCTCTTATGCAATGTTAGGTTTCAACAATGCATTGACACATACGTTAAATTCATAATCAAAAGTGCATAGAAAGTGATTAAAAGTATTTTGAATATTTTATAATGTACCAAATTGTTTCATTGTGTCGTGTGTTTTACCAAAAAAATTGTCTCCATGTGCTTGCACCTAGTATGTCATGTATCAAAGTCAAACATTATAAGAACTTGTCTTATGGAGTATTTGGTTGGCATGGAATTTTATTAGTTTAAAAAATAGGTTTATTTCAAAATTTTAAATATATTACATATTTATGCTCTATGAGAAAAATGCATTATTTAGAAATGGGAAAAAGTGTCAAGTTAGATTTGATCATTTCTTTCGATTGTATTTACATGGAATTCAATACTTTGGTTGATAAATTATCAAAAAAGAGACTCTAAAGTTTAGGAAGGCTAGATTATTCTACTTGAGTTTAGAAATAGTTTTCTTGTCAACATTCTTTAATCAACATTTTTTTTCTTGGATTAGTTTGTATGTATTAGTTTTGTTTCAATTATAAATGTCTATGATAGAAGCTTATACAACTTAGATGACTCTTACATAAAATAAAATTCTATTGCTTATATTCCTTTATATTTTGTTTGTATTTTTTTCATTAACTCTATAAATCTTACAATCAATCCCCTTCCAACTAAATTAATGCAGATCCTTCTCCCATACTGCCACCATCTGTAAGCTATTAGAGTGTGGGGGATCGGTTACACATGATCGGGCTTGTGAAAGATCATGCAATCTAAACAAAGTTTGTGTTCCACTAGTATATCTTGGCTCCAATGCTAGTAGTAGTGTTAGAGGAAGTGTTTATGTCTATGTTTATGATATTACAAAGAGTGAACCATCTTCATTTGTCGCAACTACACCTGTTACATTTTTAATTCCTCTTTAAATTCATGCGTTTGTGTCTTGAAATTATCTTTAATTTTAAATCGTCTTCAATTTATGAGTTTGAATTAAATGTATATGTTATTATGTTTTGTTTGTTATATATGTTAAATTATATTTATGATTTGCAGAGCCTGAGCAAGGCAAAGCTGAGGGTGATATTGGAATGTCGATCCCTCCTTGGGAAGACGCGATGACCAATATAACACTCGAGGATGTTAGAGCCCAACATGCATGGATTACATGAGAGATGAATACACTCCCACCTCACTTTCCTACTAGACATACCTTGAATTTGATGATGGAGAGCATCAATCAATTTATCTAGACCTATTAGATGGCAAGCTCGCATAGTGATCTCCTACATGCCATACATAAGACTACGAGGAAGGAGGTTAAAGGCACAAATATTTGGGAGGAGGTGAAAGCCTCCACCGAGGACGTTGATGTGCATGGGGATTGTTTGACATCCCTATGGGCCACCATCCTAGACATCATGGTCTGATTCCACTAAGATATTTTAAGAATTCTGGTGTGGCCCCTTTTGTTTATGTTTGATTCATTGAAGCTTGGGATCAATTCCCCACCATGATTAGGCCCCCCTTTACTTTTCCCAACATGTATATGCAGAGTTCGTGCTACATATGAGGCCAAATTACACAAACACCATATCTGAGTTTTATGGACTCGACAGAGGATGTAGCCATTAGAGGAAATTTTAGCCTAAAATTGCCCCATGAATTTTTCATGTAGTTTCCATGTCATAATATGTAAACCAATCAAAATTCTTTAAATTTAAAAAGAGGTACATGTAAATATTTTGAGGGATAAAAAGAAAACTACTTTTTTTTTTCAATTGTATTTTTTGCTTATATCCTTATAGGTTTAATCAATATTCAAGTGTAGACACTCATTGGATATAGAATTAAATTCCACCTCCAATGAGTACCCATTATGCATACATTTTAAAAGATCCACATTGATAAAAAATTAATATACATTAAAAAAGCGTGTTAAACACTTTTTTAATCTATCTTCATTTTTTGTCAATGTAGGTCTTCTTAAAAGTATGCCTAATGAATACTCATTGGATGTGGAATATAATTCTGCATCCAATGATTGTCTATACTTGAAATTTGAGTAAACCTATAAGGAGATAATCCAAAAATACAATTAAAAAGTACATTTTTTTCCCTCCATAATTCATAACTCTTATTTTATTATTTTAGCTATTACTTTATTATTTTTCCTTAGGAGACCACTTTTAGGATGAAATTTTCTCTAATATATGATCGTCCTAGGACTCGTAGGGACCTTTCACATGTACCACCACCTTTGATATTGGTGCCACAACCATCTTGCAATGTGCTATTGCTGATAGAGTTAGAGGAGCTATCATAGCTCAGCGTCGAGACTAGGGACACCATTGCTGATAGCATGTTGACCACATTGTCTAGTGCATAGGTCACAATGCATGGAGAGAGAATTAGACCACCACCATTGCCTCGTGATCCGCTAGTTTGATTAGTTGATGATTTAGTGCTCGAGCTTTTACCCCGTAACCAAGTTTTGTCATATGCACGTATGCTTCATGATGCCATACATGAGACTTGGAGGATGTAAAGCCCATGTGACACATGAAAAGTACATATATATGAAACTTTTATTTCTTATGGTCAGATTACACATTATTTATATTAATGCATTTGTATCATTATTGCATTCATATTAATAAGTTCATGATAACATGTAGACATAGGGCTTTATGGATGAGATTTGAAGTCATTCGAGGGGGTAATTGATCATCCCGAGCAGCCTTCATCAGTGCATGTTTCCATGGAGTCTCCGACACCTCCACCTTATCACACTCACATGGAGGATAGTTGCTACATAGAGCCACCGAGACCAACAATTGAGGTAAAGCTTTTTAGTCCTAAGATTTCAACATTTTCTTTTTTTAATATACATGCATGCTTATTAATTCGTAGAATAATTAGAATTTGTGTTTGCCATTATGTACAAATGCCCAAATGCAGAGTGGTGTCCAGGATGTAATGATGTGGCTACATGAGTGGGATGCTGGCTACAGAGGCATTGTCGATGCATGACCATCAATATAAGCCCCAATCATTGAGCCACAAGCATAGGAGCACAAAATCATATTGATCATACCCCCATCCCACCTACCTCTCCTATGGACTTGAGTGAGGTTAGTAAATTCATATGTAATTAAATGTGGTTCAAAATAATTTATTTCTATATTATTTTGTAAATAATGTTAATTGATTTTAATTTCAGTGTGTTATATTGCAGTACTGAGACCTTGATGCCATGTTTGACTAGTGGTCACATAGGGGTAGTGGTACTTAGACCGCATAGTTTTTATATTTTCAGATCCATTTCATAGGGGACATTCATATGTGATCCAAACTTCGTATATTTTTATATAGAATGTTTATGGATACATGAACATTATTTTAATTTATGGATGCTTATTATTTCAATTTATGGATGTTTATTAATTATTGTTTATGGATGTTCATTAAATTTCAGTTTATGGAAGTTTATGGATGTTAATTATTTCGATGGTTTAAAAAAAATTCTACAGTATAACTTTTATTAAAAAATGTAACAATTCAAAATTATTAATTAGAATACTAATATTTATATTTTAAAAATAATTTTACTTTGTATTTGATTAATTTTATCATCCATTTTGTGAATATTTTTCAATTATATGCTATACTAAAATGATCTCTTCATGGTATTGAAAAATAAAAAGGTTATAACAAATCCATATGTAATCAATTAAAATCTCCATGCTATAATATTTTAGCATTATGTAGGACTCTTCGTCAATCCATGGATATGGAATTTACAAGGTTCAAGAAGTAAAAGCATTATGTAATCACCATCAAGCCACGAATATGGAATCTACAATATTTAGGAAGTAAAAATTTACAAAATATTCGTTTTGATTTCTAGTTTCGTGGACTATGAAATTAAGTACAACCATCCTATAATGGAAGTCACTTTTACACTTAAAATGAACTAAAATATGCTTCATATTGGCTTATAGAAAGTTCCTTTTAATGCAATCAATGTATGCTATTATAATGATTTTAATAAATTATTTGAATTCTAAAGGCATCCATATTATAATAAAAAATATATACATGGAAGTTTTTGCAACTCACTCATATACCATTATGGTCAACTTTTTAAACTTTACTTTAATAAGTTACTTGAAATTTTGAATGATTCTACACATTTGAAATGCTACTAACTATAAGAAATTTTAATGGTTATAAGTATGTGGTTTCCATAATTACGTTTATTCTACCATCATGAATTACATAAAAGCCTTAAATTAACATCTCTAATACTAATGAATTGTTTAACGAACATTCAATGGTTTTCTCAATAAGTTCAAAATCTCTTTGACACTTTTATGACCATTTCCTAACTTTTTGTAATTAGAAATTATATACATACTAATTTATATATTATTTTATGATGGTAACTTATAGCATTTCAACCTATCATATCAAGATGTAAATACAAAGGTTTACTATTAACCTAATTATAAAATCACTATGATACACCAAAAATGTAAATACCTGTGTACATTGGATATGTTTATTGGATATGTTTGGCATTAGTACTTTGTCCAATGGAAAAAATTCCCATAAATGAAGCATCTATACAATAAAAGTAAATGAAAGAGATTCAAAGGACAATTTGATGTCAAACACATGTTCAATAGAAAAACAATAAAATCTATTTTCCTATTTTTTTTTTATAAAAAATCGTTCCTTACCAAATATATAGATACAATTTATAGAGGTCTTTAGAGTCTCGTGTTTTTTTTTTTTTAAGAAATTATAATTTCAATTAGAAAAAGAATGCATAACTAAATTGATAATTGTAAAGTAGTTAAACAAATTAATATTGTTTACGTTTTCACAAATAAATATAAACCCAAGTCATATGTATTTAAACTTAATATACAAAAAAATAATTAATGATATGTTTCTACAATTTGATGAACTTTCCTAAATTCACTTGGCTATCCAAGTATTTCAATCAATTCTTTATCTTAAGGTTCAATTAAGAAAACAAAGTGTTTCATCAATTTCTTATCTTAAGTTTCAATTAGAAAACACAAATAGGATTGAATAAAGTAGTTGCTGGTTACATTATTGTAGAAATAGTTTATGTTTTAAAAGATGTCTTGTAAACAACAAATAAGTTTTATTCAGTTTTATTTCTTTTGAGGTTATCTACAAGAGGTTGTATATATATATATATATATCAAGCATGTGTGTAACTCTTTCCATTCTAAGATAAAATTGACATGATATTTATTAAAATTTCCATTTTAAGTAAAATAACATTATATATCAACTTTATTGTTCCACTGAAATGGATTTTCTGGAACCCATTATGATGTATATCTATAATTTTTCCATGCTCAATATGAATACGATACCTGACCTTTAAAAACAATAATATATATTTTTTTTACTTCAATGTACATGCCAATCAAATTATGAGTGTGTTTGTGTGTGTGTATGTAGAGAGAGAGAGAGAAGACATGAAAAACAATGTAGATCCATCTTGATTCTAAATCTATGGGGTTAACATAAGGATCCTATCCCTAAAAATAAAACCTCCTTAAAATTTGAAATTTTTTAGAAACTTAAGCACCTCGAGAAACCTAGAGCTTATAACATATACACCATTATGGATCCATCCTATCTCTAAATATAATTTCATTTTATAAAAATATATAGGAATGATGCATCAAGAGGGGTATGGGTGCATGATGTCCTTTCATGGGGTATCTGTAAATTTACTTTCATATGGCTTCATTCTATGCTTGATTTCCACATTCATTTTGATTTTATTTCTCCGTGATTTTATTCCTAATAGATAATATTAGAGGGAAACCTTTCTCTATGAATTTTATTCACATTCAAGATTACAAGATTACAAAATTATTCAATTGTCACATTTGTAAATTACAAAATTCATATGTTGATCTCTTAAATTAGATTAAATTACACTTGATTGCTATAGAATCAACTTCAAGGCTTGCCATTTGCATCATATACTCATCTAACCAATGGATGATATGAATGCAAGTCTCCATGATATGTTCATGGTCAGATTCTGTCATCTTACATCCCCTTTGTTCTCCTACCTTCGCTTTGATTTCTATGAGATTGATTTGAGCTGTTATGACTAGATGACTGTATTGGGAAGATATATATTCAGGCTTAAAATCTCTATAAATAATGTGACCACCTCATTTTTTAACCTTTTCAAAAATCTGACCCATCACAACCATGTCACTAATTTGGCATGTGAACTGTCCATCTTCATACGGTGGCAACAACCTGATTTTTACCTGTATGCATCACATCAAATAGTAGTCCATGCTCCCTTTGTTCCTTGAGGGGGAAATGGAAACAAAGACATCACTTACAACCAAAATAGAAAATAACATGTATTATTTAAATGTTTTAGATTTGAATTTATAACTATTAATGATGGACACCACATACCTTCCCTTACAACATCAGAGACTTGGTCATGATGAAGTGAAACGGAAACTTCTTCAACATGTATCTCTTTCCACATCAGAATTGGATGAGGTCCATTTATATTAAGAGGGACATATTTCCATCCTTTCACTTACCCATGTTTTTCACATTGGTAAAATCTACATCCATCTACACCAATGCAAAACTCATAAAAAAATATATGATTTTTCCTATCTCGATGGCAAATATTCCCCCCATATATTTACTCCACACTGAGTGTAGCCCCCTTGTGCCTTATTTAGTATTAAGATACCAAGGAAAGGATCTATTCACATTTCCAATTTCAACATTCCAAAAAAGCCTACACACAAGCCTAATAGAACTATGACCTTCGTGTCCTAAATGGGATCTGCACCAGTTGACCACCTATACTGATGATTTGAGTCGATGTGCATCATGAATCATTTGATACCTCCTAAATGCTCATTTCACACAAGCACTTGCATAATCATGCTCACCCTTCCATGTGCTATTTTAAAAAAGCTTTACATATACTAATTTTTGTCTCCTTGTGTAGTTGACTCAACTAATAAAAACTATGTATTGACTTGAACTTCCTTGCAAAACCATTTGATCATATCCAATTATTTTGAGTCATATGATACTGATTTTAAATGATTCATAAATTAGGACAAAGAAATTTTGCGAGGAACAATGTTTTATGCTCACGATCATCGCTAATGTAGAAGTGATACTCCTTAATCATATCACATGACTCATTAGTGTTATCGCTACCATCAAAATTCAATTGTGTATTCCTATACAAAACATGTACGACTATGGACACTTGGTCCAAGTGATAGTACTGACTCTATATATTTGTCTGAGGAGAAAACGTGTAATTTTTGGCAAAGTCTACCATTGATAAGATTGTGCATGTCTGGAATAACTCACGAGAATGCTTAAATTTAGAAGCTTGCCACTTGGACCTGTGCGAGTGTTTCACATCTTTATAGATTTGGTTTTGAAACTTCCCGATGAATTTTGAAATAGGAATCTCATCCTCAACATAGTTGATCCTCCTAGGCACCAAAGTTGAAGAAGATGGTTGATTTACCACAACATACTCATATCGCTTCCATGTGACCATGACATCTAACATACCAGATTGGTTCGGACGAATAGTGATGCAAGAGCATATCCTATTTTGTATTTATTTATTTATTTAATTTGGAGAATCTTAGAAAATTCTAGTTTTGATGGAGACTTCTAGAATTTGCTGGAGATTAAGTAGTTAGGATAGATTTCTAGAATTGAGAGGATTTCTCTCGACTTCCTCCAAATATCTAGGAAAAAGTTCTTTCTTTGAGGAATTTGAGAGAAAATAATTTAATAAATCATATGTGTATTTTTTGTTAATTTGTTCCTCTCAGCTCTGTGTCATATTTTGGTATCATAGAAAAGCTTTATTTGGAATAAATTCTAAAATTTATAGATAGATTTCGTAAGATTGAGAACATTAGTGTATTGTAAAAATTGTGTTGTGTAATGTGGGAGTTCATCGTGGGATATGTGAACTTGTAGCCTGTGCGTTGAGAGCATTTGCATGGAGGAGTGTTGATTTGTGTGAACCACTAGAGTGTGGAGGGTATTAGAACATAGAGATGCGTGGCTCGAGTGATTTCAAGGAATGAAGAAATGAAGCTGGAATTGGGAGGTGAAGTGAAGCTGTGGAGCATAGAAAAAAATCTGATCTGGAGCGTTGAATTTTTTTTTCGATCTAGAGATTTTTATTTTCTACGCAGAGGATATGCAAGTGTGCGAAGCCTCTGTTTGGAGCAACCAGAGCCTCAAATTTCATTTTTGTTTGTGATATGACCATCGAATTACATCCTGGAGTTTTCATAAAGTACACTGGTGGATAAAGACTCATAAAGTGAAAATCAATAAAATTGTCACCAATCGAATCCTTTGAATTCCTCATATGTTCTTTTAATTGATAAAGGGACAAAAAAGAAACTTAGCATTATTTTAATACAAAAAAAATTATGAGAGAGAATAAGTGTATATTTAAATATTTTATATAAAATCTTTGATAAGAGGTTTAAGGAGTTTGTAAGGGAAGTTATAATAATACTTAAGAGTAGTTGTTTACAAGTAATTACGCCGTAAGGTGTTTCCCTTTGAAATCAACTCCCCTCTCTGCCTACTTGTCATCTTTATACGCCGTAAGATTATCTGTTAGACGATTGCAAAGGTTTCAGCCGTTAGATTAGAAGCTGAAACAATTTGCAGCCTGGTACATTCTCATTTTCCATTATATGACCTTTAGCTTAACCAAGAAGGGAACAACCAACTCTCATTTTCCATTCTTCCCTATAGGCGAAATTTAAGGGAACTCCATAGCTGGATCAGAGGAGAAGGAGGAGGAGAGCACCATGGTCGAAGGGCTAATGACCAGAAGCATCTCATAATGGGTATTCCTGAATTCTTCCAGTTATGACAATTAAAATGGGCGTTCCAGATGCTCCAAGTTATTGCTGCCCTAATATTTTG
Organism: Pinus taeda; assembly: GCA_000404065.3. NCBI lineage: Eukaryota > Viridiplantae > Streptophyta > Pinopsida > Pinales > Pinaceae > Pinus > Pinus taeda. The sequence continues at coordinate 83,756 of APFE031539289.1, forward strand.
ACAACAAATGAAGAATGTGGCTGCAAGACAGTCGAATTGAAGGAGCCTTTACCACGCGGCCATATGGACATCTCTCCGCAACGTGCAATCCTATCTTCTGCAAACATGGAGACGAATTATAGCAGGATGATGAAGATCCTCTTCATACTGTCCTTAGCTAGACGTTGTTTTAGGAAAAGATTCTTGCAATTTACTCGGTGTTTGAAATCATGGAATAGTTGTAGGGCGAGGCTTTCTCTCTATCCGACCCTCGTAAATAGCGCACCTTTCTCTAGCGGATAGCCTTATTGAAAGTAAAGCTGGATCTTCATTTCATTTACAGGCAAGTTCTAACATCTACAGGGAAGCCATATTTCGAACAAAAAATTCCTATAGTTTACACCAGAATGTTCGATTGCTTGTCAAATTAGAGTATGTCTTATGTCATTGTTTTGATTGGTGGGAATTTTCAAAGTACAACAGTTGTTGCAAGACTTCTTTAATGAGAATCAGATCTGCAAAATCATTAACCCCAATGAGGCAGTTGCTTACAAAGCTGCATAGCAATGTAGACCAATTTTACTTTCAGTTTTGGGTAGCAAAACATAAAAAAGAGTAATGAAGATTATTTAGTTCGCAGTCTAAGATACTTAACCACCAACTTATACGGGTATTTGTGCATGGATTTCAGATTTGAGAATGAAGTCAGTCCTGATTGGAACATGACCTATGCTCAACAAGATCATATATGTCAAAAATTATGTGTGAATGGATTGAACCATTGAACTAGATTTTGGTCTTGATAAACTGCTTGGCATGAGCATCAAAATGTTGTTGAGGAGGTCTTCTTCATCCACTGCTCAGACAACCACATATATTGATTCATTATATGGAGGCATGGGCTTTTATTCAACAATAATTAAATCTAGGTCTAAAGAGCTGAAAACAAATATATTTGGAAAGTGCATGGAGCCTATAGAAAAGTGTTTGACATGCTAAGATGGTAAGAGATTCATCCATGAGATTTTTTTGGTTAGTGGGAATTCTCAAATCACAATAGTTGTTTCAGAACTTCTTTGATGGGAATGAGCTCTACAAAAGCATTAACAATGATTAGGTTGTTGCTTACGGAGTTGCATTGCAAGTTTCCATTCTAAGAGGAGGCAATGGGTGTATAAGAACTGTTACTTCTTGATGTTGCTCCTCTTTCTCTTGGTCACAATACAAAAGGAAGTGTTATGAAAGATTTTATTCCCAGAAACACAACCATTCCTAGAAAGAAGAAATAGGTCTTTCCTACATAGACAGGCTTGGTGTTCTCATCTAAGTGTATGAAGAGAAAGTGTTTTGGTTTTCTTTATTATGATGTTAAGATGGTAAGAGATTCATCCATGATATTGTTTTGGTTAGTGGAAATTCTCAAAGCACAACAATTGTTTAAGGAATTATTTAATCGGAATGAGCTCTACAAAAGCGTTAACACTGATGTGGTTGTTGCTTTTGCATTGCAAGCTGCCATTCTAAGTGGAGGAGGCAATGGATGTACAAGACCTGTTACTTCTTGAATTGATCACAATAAAGCAGGAAGTGTTATGAATTTTTTTATTCCCAGAAACACAACCATTCCTTGAAAGAAGAAATAGGTCTTTCCTACATACTCAATTGACAAGCTTGGTGTTCTCATCTGAGTGTGTGAAGAGAGAGTGTTTTGGTTTTGTTGATTATGATGCTAAGATGGCAAGAGATTCATCCATGATATTATTTTGGTTAGTGGGAATTCTCAAATCACAATAATTGTTGCAGGACTTCTTTAATGGGAATGATCTTTACAAAAGAATTAAAACTGATGAGGTTGTTGCTTACGGAGTTGCAATGCAAGATGCCACTCTAAGTGGAGGAGGCAATGGATGTACAAGATTTGTTACTTCTTGATGTTGCTCCTCTTTCGCTTGGTCACAATACAATCGGAAGTGTTATGAATGTTTTTATTCCCAGAAACATAACCATTCCTTCCAAGAAGAAACAGGTCTTTCCTACATACTCAATTGACAAGCTTGGTGTTCTCATCTGAGTGTATGAAGAGAGAGTGTTTTGGTTTTGTTGATTATCCTACTGCCACAAACTCAAGGAAGAAACATGGTATTATTTCCCAAATATTTTTGTAGACTGTCTGATGCATGACCTTGACATAACTAAGGTTCCCATATCTTTAATTTCCAGATGCACATCATATGTGGTGAGCTTCAAGCTAGAATTCATGGACATATGCCTATAACAGGTCAACATGTAGCTGGTGAAGTAACCTGTATAGGATTTCACGGTAATAGTACAATGCTACTGTTTCCATCCCCAAAATGTGTAACACCTCCTTGGGCAACATAGTGGAAACATGGGAGGAAATGCCTCAGATGAAAACGAAAGAAACTGTAGCATGCTTATCGAAAACAAAAGAAACTGCAAATATAGCAAATCTCATCCTATTCCTCAACAACAACATATCCATAAAACTTGCCAGCCCTTGACAAAGAGCAAAGCCCAAGGTGGGTAATGAGCAGATTGCAGAATTATCTGAGATTCAATCTGCTACCGGTGGTGTTTGATCATGGGAAAAATAAGCAGGCACTGTTGGCTATTTAAGAAACTTGACACACGTCTGAAAGGTGTATTTACAACCTTAAGAGTTGTTGAGCTCAACCCAAGGTCCATAGGCTTGCTTGTGAGGACAGTGATGTTATTATTATGAGTTTGGGAAGATAGTAATTTAGTTATCATGGCATTAGAAGGTAATAGAAATTATGTGTTTTATGATCTCAGAAACTATAACAAGGTTTCTACTAATTCAGCCCCGAATTATCAAACATCTTCTGCGAGTTGGCATTCTGCCATTGTGGGTTGTGCTGTGAACATGAACCACTAATTATCTATTCAAGCAATAACACAGTGCTCGTTTCGACCTGTTAACTCTTCTTATAACTTAGATGAACTCTTTCCATTTTCATTCCAAGTCCTAGATAGTGTGAACATAAGAAACGTAGTAGGATTGTCCAACACTCCTTCGATTGATTTATGCATCAAAAGTTTTTAAGAAGTTTTGCACACTTCAAGGGGTAAATCTAAAGTATAATATGCTATATTCCCTACAACATAATTCGATTACAGAGGCAGAATAAAAATTAGTTCCCACATCCAATCAACTCTGCTCTATTTCCATAATTTCTCACTCTGTTTTACTCTGTTTACTATCATTCAGATTCTCACTCTGTTTCTTGACCTAGAAATGATCTCATTTCCTTCTCTAAGCCTATAAGGCTCTGTCTCATTGCGTATTATCATCATTAATTACATCCCTACTGCAATATGAAAAGGGTCCTAATAAGATATTATAACAGAAAAAGATTAGCCTAAGCCACATTCTTAGTTCTGAAGTGGTTCCCTTTTATATGATGAGTATTATAGGGCTCGACGATAGGACCAGTAGGGGCATTTGTTTTTTGGCCAATGATGAAGTCAACAGATTTGCTCCAAGATTGAGGATGTCCTTTGTTGTAATTTTCCTCCTTCCTTGTCTGGAAGGGCCATCGAGAGATCCTATCTATCATTCTCTAGGTATGGGAACAAGTTACCCACTTCAACATTGCTGAAGAAAACCCCTCGAGATAAGAAAAACCTATTGTTGAAGAAAACCCCTTTGAGATAAGAAAAGCCTATATAGGGAAATTTTGGAATTATTAAAATACTGATTGTCTTGAAACATCTAGGAATGAGGTACTCTTATAAGGTTGTAAATAGTAATACACCTCTCAGACCCGTGTCAAGCACCTTAAACAACCAACAGTGCCAACTTAGTTTTCCCATGATCACACACCGCTGGTAGTAGATTGAATCTCTAGGATTACTAATGTTTCTTATGAGAAATCCATATTCGAATAACCATGGAAATCTGAAGATGCAAATAGTATTGGGGAGATTCAAGTTTGGAAGAGAAGTCATAGAATTGAGGGGATTTCTTTGCAAAGACCATTGCTACCCGTAGCACTTTCAGCACAATTTTACTATCCAATTAGACTCTCTCTCTCTCTCTCTCTCTCTATATATATATATATATATAAAGAAATCAGAAATTTCAAATTCAATTAAATTGTATTAATAAAAACATGTTTCAATCTGTTAATTAGAAAATACCAAAAAATATCATTTCATCTTTACACCGTAAGGCATTTCCCTCTGAAATCAACTCCCCTCTCCGCCTACCTATCGTCTTTATATACCGTAAGATTATATGTTAGACGATTGCAAAGGTTTCAGCCATTAGATTAGAAGCTGAAACGGTTTGCGCACTGGTCCATTCTCATTTTCCATTATTTCACCTTTAGCTTAACCAGGAAGGGAATGGTCAATTCTCATTTTCCATTCTTCCCTACAGGCAAAATTGAAGGGAAATCCATAGCTGGATCAGAGGAGAAGGAGGAGGAGAGCACCATGGTCGAAGGGCTAATGACTAGAATCATCTCATAATGGGTATTCTTGAATTCTTCCAGCTATGGCAATTAAAATGGGTATTCTAGAGGCTCCAAGTTATCGCTGCCCCGGGATTTTGACAGCAGATGAAGAATGTGGCTGCAAGACAGTCGAATTGAAGGAGCTTGTACCACGCGGCCATACAGACATCTCTCCACGACGCGTAGTCCTATCTTCTGCAAACATGGAGATGAATTGCAACAGGACGATGAGGCTCCTCTTCATACTGTCCTTAGCTAGACATTGTTTTAGGAAAAGCTTCTTGCAATTTACTCGGTGTTTGAAATCGTGGAATCGTTGCAGGGCGAGGCTTTCTCTCTATCCGACCCTCGTAAATAGCGCACGTTTCTCTAGCGGATAGCGGATGGCCTTATTGAAAGTCAAGATGGATCTTCATTTCATTTACAGGCAAGTTCTAACATCTACAGGCTAGGCATCTTTCGAACAAAAAATTCCTATAGTTTACACCAGAATGTTCGATTGCTTGTCAAATTAGAGTATGTCTTCTATTTATAAAATTCCAATAATCGATAAGTCAAAAAGCTAACTAGAAAATCTGAATTTAGTAAGGAGCAGGCCTGGAATTTTCTTTTCATGCCAGTCACTTTAGGTTTTATGTAGATTCTTGAGTGTCAAACTTTTCTGTTGTTATACTCAAATTTTATATAATAATTGGGTGGTAGGTTTCAAAGTAGTCATCCTTAGAAGAAGAACGCACCATTATTAGTCGGAATTAGTTGACTTCTTTACCCATTATTGTAGTACAAAACTCTACTCTTAATTGCCCATATTCCATTGGAAATGCCTCCTAATAACAAGCAGTGTGAAATGACCATGTCTAATGTAATCATAACTAGACAGCTTGGCAATGATTTTCTCCTTTATGTAGTCGTATTATTTTCTTTTGTATTTGCTATCAAGAGTAGTAATATACAAATTTCTTAACGTTGCAAATACTTTCTGAACCATTATCTCAATCTAATAAATCTCTTGTTGATACCAACAATAAGTTGGGAAACCTCCGGAAAGATTTCCCCTGCCCTTTGGTAGGAATGTGAAAGCTACTAAAATGTGAGAATGAATGATAAAGGAAAGGCTCAACTTATTCTAGCTTCTTCATGCATTTGTCACTGTAGAATACTTTATGAAATTAACTACTTATGCACCGTCTGCGACTGAAACAATGACATCAAAGTCACTAACAGTCATCTATGCAATTTCATCCTTGTCACTGACAGATTTAAGTGCCGACGTCAAGTGAAGTCCATATTCTCCTCGCTGGTTTTGATATGATTTAGGCTAAAACAGAGTCACGCATTTAAGTGGAAAATAAAAGTGGATTCATCATTGAAAGGAAGTAATTTACAAAAAATACATCTCAGTATTCCTTGCAACAGTCTATATATTAACCAAGATTGTGATATTTAGGGGAACCTTGACAAGACTTGTAACAAATGGATCCCCAGAAAAGATGGGTCCTATAATTGTGGAACTTTTAGATAAAGATTCATGCACAAAGCTGAACAAGTTGGATAAACTTAAATCTATCTTAATCTTCATATGTTAATTGTCTCAAAATATCATAAAAGCATTGCGATCTCATTGTTTACACCTTGAATTTTTAATTCCTATCGGTGCTTACTTAATTTAGGGTTAAGATACATTTATGCTGATGTTGAAAACTTGCAAAATTCAGAGAGTTAAAAGTGATTGGTGAAAGCCATGTCATAAGATCATAATAATATTTCTTTCAATTTTTCTCAGAAGATCAGAACAATATTTCTTTCAAATTTTCTCCAAACAAAGAAATATATGGATCATTGTCCCAAAACTTGCTGGCAAATAGCAAGAAAAAACATGGATTACTAGTTAACTTTTCTCCAAACAAAGAAATGTATGGATCATTTTCCCAAAAATTGCTGGAAAATAGCAAGCAAAAACATCAATTACTAGTTAACTTTTCTCCTAACAAAGAAATGAATCGATCATTGTCCCAAAACTTGCTGGCAAATAGCAAGCAAAAACATTGATTACTAGTTACGCCGTAAGGCATTTCCCTCTGAAATCAACTCCCCTCTCTGCCTACCTGTCATCTTTATATGCCATAGGATGATATGTTAGACGATTACAAAGGTTTCAACCATTAGATTAGAAGCTGAAACGGTTTGTGCACTGGTCTAATGGTTACATATTCGTTGTTGAATATGTCTCTGAAAATTAGTTGCTGAAATGGTTTGCACACTGGTCTAATGGTTACAAATTCGTTGCTAAATCCATCTCAGATCTAGATTTCCAAAAGGTCTCAATCCTCTAATCTGGTTGCGTGAATCTCCCTCGAGTAGAATGGTTTCCACTAGGTGTACTGTATTAGTGTTGGAAACTGATGTTGATTGTCCCCACAGAGGTTAGAGTTGGGCTAGAGTAGGACCTTGAAGGAAACTCATAGCCATTGCTCCACCCACATAAATTACAGTTCCCAGAATTTTGGCTCTGCTACGAATACACATAACGTTTACTTTCTCCATATTACACATTTGACACTGACATTAGATTCTGGTCATAATAAATCTAAATGATGTAATCAACTCCATATGAAAGCATCAAATATTTTAGCTTTTATGGCTGGACTCTAGCAATACAATTGTGAGTGAGATTGCCATCTTCGATTGTTTGAAATATATTATTGATTCCATAAATGGATTGAACACTTGAGACAATCTTGGAGCACTTGCATTATGCAGGTTACACAACTCAAATATGTAATTGTAACAAATATCTACCGAATTTTGACCAAAATTGACCAAAACTTAGAAGAATCAGACTATAGGAGCAGGGGAAAATTTCTCAAACTATGTGCCTACGGTGTTTGAAAAACTGTTTGCTGATATTTTTTGGGCATTTAACATCAAATGTCTTGATTTTTGGACGGAAGAGAGTATGAATCTCCATGAAACATCTGCTTTACAATCAGGGCTACCTTTCTCTAGGAGCTGCAACCGAGAATTGTCTGTTCTATTAAAGTCCTCGAGGACTTGCATCTGGCTTCTTGATATTTGTGTCTTGCAGCAGTTTTACTCACAGTTAAAATGGAATCTCATATATGTCTATTCTATAACACTATTATCTTTTCTCACAGTTATTATTTTTAGATTGGAGAATTCTTAGAAATTCCTTTGAGACATTATTCAACAGTGGAGATTAATATGATTCTTTCTTTGTTGTGCCGACTTGGACACTGAGCAAACCAGCCAAAGACTGTTTCCTTTACCTCTTGATCACTCACTCAGAAACATTCCTTTTGTAGTTGACACATTGATGTCCAGGTGTTAAGGAATTGCACTGTGGTTGTAATCCTCTATTCGGATGTGGGGGTTGTTTAAGGAGAGGGCTGAGATTGTGTCAAATAACAACCATTATGTGAAGCCTTTTTAGGCTACTATATCAATCCCTTCTTTTTCAATCCTTTATAATGTTTGGATTGTCTTATATTACTTATGAATTCAAAACCTTTTACCTTTGGATATCCATTCTTTTTCAATCCTCTTTCTACTGATTGAATTGGCTTATATTACTCCTGAATTCAGAACCTTTTACCTCTGGATATGGATCCATAACATCAAACTAAGGTGTTTGACATCACTAGAACCCCATTTTCTTTTTTCCTATACATGTAGATATAATGATGTAGCACCACCGAGGGGATTGGAACTCAGAACTTTTTACCCATGGAGACGGATCCTTAACCAAAACACCAAACCAAGGAGATGTTTGACAAGTAACCCATGTCATTGGAACATTATTTCTTTTTTCCTGTATATGAAGGTGTAGCAATGTAGGAACACAAAGGGTTTTTCTTGAACATTTAATTGCTCTAACTTCGTGAAAGTGTAACAATGCAACATCACAGGGTTTTTTTTTCCTCCTAACTGTTTTTCTAATGGAGGCAGATTGTTTCTTGAACTTTTAATTGCTTTGACTTTTTTAGTATGTATAGACCATGATATAGGTAAAAATGGACCATTTGACACATTTTTAATGTTTTTGAATCATGCTATGTTTGCACATTGTCCATACATCTGGGGATCACTTTCAGAGAATTGGGAAGGATCCTAAAGCATGGATGTCTTTTTCCCACTTTCAGAGACTAACCGGGAAGGATCCTAAAGTGTGGAAGTGTTTTTCCCATTATGAGAAACTTCTGTCTTCCACCTTACGGAGTTGATTGTGAAGGAGGTGTTACTGTACTATGTTGGAATTTTATTGTTTGAGAAAGTTTGACTGCAATCTCATGCCTTTCCTATTCGTAATGTTTTGGTGAAAAAATTTATGCAAAGGTCACGCCAAAAAGAAGAATCAGTGAAGAAATAAGAAGAAGAAGCAACTTCCTCAAAGAGTGGTAGTCCCTTCTTTTTCAATCCTCTTTCTACTGATTGGATTGGCTTATATTAATCCTGAATTCAGAACCTTTTACCTGTGGATATGGATCCATAACATCAAACTAAGGTGTTTGACATCACTAGAACCCAATTTCCTTTTTTCTTGTACATGTAGATGTAATGATGCAGCACCACCAAGGGGATTGGAACTCAGAACTTTTTACCCATGGATATGGATCCTTAACCAAAACACCAAACCAAGGAGGTGTTTGACAAGTAACCCATGTCATTGGAACATTATTTCTTTTTTCCTGTATATGAAGGTGTAGCAATGCAGGAACACAGAGGGTTTTTCTTGAACTTTTAATTGCTCTGACTTCGTGAAAGTGTAACAATGTAGCATCACAGGGTTTTTTTTTTCCTTCTCACTGTTTTTTCTAATGGAGGCATATTGTTTCTTGAAATTTTAATTGCTTTGACTTTTTTAGTATGTGTAGACCATGAGACAGGTAAATATGGACCATTTGACATATTTTCAATGTTTTTGAATCATGCTATGTTTGCACATTGTCCATACATCTGGGGACCACTTTCAGAGAATTGGGAAGGATCCTAAAGTGTGGATGTCTTTTTCCCACTTTCAGAGACTAATCGGGAAGGATCCTAAAGTGTGGAAGTGTTTTTCCCATTATGAGAAACTTCTGTCTTCCACCTTACGGTGTTGATTGCGAAAGAGGTGTTACTGTACTATGTTGGAATTTTACTGTTTGAGAAAGTTTGATTGCAATCTCATGCCTTTCCTATTCGTAATGTTTTGGTGAAACAATTTATGCAAAGGTCAAACCAAAAAGAAGAATCAGTGAAGAAAGAAGAAGAAGAAACAACTTCCTCAAAGAGTGGAAATTGGAAATGGTAGATCTGCTTAAGCCTTACATACTATAGTTGTGTCACCCACTCGTGTCACTCACCTGAAATTGTATAACCTTTTCTTTTGCTTGCTAGATTATAATGGAATGTGAATTTCCTATTTCATATAGGAACTAATTGAATTTCTTATTTTCCCCAATCATATATGTTAACACCCAGGTTGTTCCCTTTGACTCCCAAGGGAATACGGCCGGGGTAACCACTAACCAATCTTTGGATTACAGCTTCTAGCCCAACTGTAATCAAAGAGGGCTCTCTCTTTAAGGTTTGTCTCTATTCTGTGGAGATTTTAGGCTAGCTATGAAGTAAGGGTTTTGGTTTATGTTTGGTTGAAAGGATGTCTTTCTGTACCTAAAGCGGAAATCTGCAGATAATGTTAGTCCATTGGGCAATGGAGTCTGTGGCTACAGGTTTTTTGAAATCTTGAGGTGAGCAGCTGAGATTACAGGGCCATTTGAATACTTCATAAAACAAACTTGAAATTATGATGGTGAAATGTAAATAACCAGTGAAA
>APFE031539291.1:0-15156 GCA_000404065.3 Pinus taeda
CTTTGCATTAAATAGAAATGAGAGAAGAAATTACAACCCTTAAGGCTTGACACTGTAAAACTCTTCTAGCTAGGTGGGCAGTCAGTCCGACACGTCTCGCAAAAACACTTCCTCTCTCATCAATCCGGCAGCATAACCTTACTTTCAACTTCCAGCTCAAAAGATTATCTCTCTCACACTAGCTTGTTTGCTCCTTTGCTTTAATCTCCAAAAACTCTGAACTAGCCCGTTCATTATGGGGGAATGGGCTTTTATAGGAGAAGGGAGAAGAGATATTCATCGTATGTAGACACGTTCTGAATTTTGGTAATGTCTCATAATAGCCGTTGCCTTGGATAGAAAAGCCAAAACCCGGATGCTTTTGTGGGCTTTTTCCTTCAGGGAACTGAGTGAGTCGCAAAGGGAAAAAGCATTCTTAGCATGCACTGGCCAAAATCATGCCCAAATTGTGTGGCGCGGGCCGTGCTCTGGTACAGAGCGCTTATGGGCGCGCCCTCTTTGTAAGGACTGGGCCATTGGCGCGGGGTAATATACTGTGTGCCCGCGCTACTGGGAAAAAGGCATTTTCCAAGGCTATTCTTCAGAAGGTGTCTTCAGGGTTATTGAACTTCATACTTAGGAGGCCTCAATGCAAGTGTTTTTCCAAGTTATGTCACTGTCACCGGTCCGTAAAATTGTGTCCTCCAATGTGTGACAGTGGGGGCGCGACAAGGACTGTGGCCGATGGTGACAAATTACTGCGTAACAAGATGATATTCCACTTAGGTTACAGAGATATGTGATTGGGGTCCCAGGACCTTTTAGCAGGTTCCTATGTAGGGTGGCCCGAGTAGTAGTTTCTTATCGTGAACATCACCGGGGATAGGATGATCGATTTTGTAGACTCACAACGTTTTTTTTTGTCTTTTTGTATTATCATTTTTTCCGATCATAAGGTTTTTTTCAACCTATGATCAAAGACGATGTATATTTTTAAAACACACTTCTATGCTATGATATATCACTATTATCGGCTATCTCGTGTAACATGTTATTGAATGTTATTAGATTTACTATTTTGATTAATGCAAATGTCTATTTATCATACGAGAAGAAATTGCATATGCTAATGTATTTAAATGTCTTGGAATATGCTGATATTCAATGTAATCAAATTCACGTTCCAAGAGACGAACTCTCAAAAATAACCTTAATAACAATGGATTTCTAATGGCATAAACCCTGTTAACCTGTAATACAACGAGTTCAGAATCTAACCTAACAATCAAACTCTGAATCCCAAATGAGATGGATTTAGATAATAGCTCAATCACTGCAATATACTCTGTAATGTTATTTGTTGTTTGACCGATGCTTACCCCATGCATAGACACTAACTCATCAGAGGGTGAATAGATAACCCAAGCTGTGGAAGAAATGTTCCGTGTACTACAACAAGCACCATCAGCAAAACCAATGTATGTTTGAAGAGACGTTGACATGTGCAATATCAAGAGTAAAATCAAGATAAGCAGGAATAGTGATAAGAGCACTCTCTAAACTAGGCACAATTTTCTAATCTAAAACACACCAGTTATAAAGAAACTAATCTAACAAAAAATCTCCAGACAGAATTTAAGCATAATATCTCTTCAGATAAATTCCATTTTTGGGTTTAGACAAAGAGACACCGTCAAAATCTATCAATTCATAGGCCCCTTTTGTCAGCTTTTGCTTAACAATGTAAGGACCATGCCTCATAGGTACAAATTTTCCAGCCCCTAGCTCATCATTCGCTTGATCATATAGTAAAACTAGGTCTCCTTCTGAAAAATTACGAGGTGTAACACTTATGTCGTACTGAGATTTCATTCATTTCGCATGAGTCTTGTTTGCTATTACAGTAATGTGTCGATTCTCATCTAGCTGAGCTAAGTACAAAAAACGTTTCGCTTCTTAAAAAAGTAGCTAGGAGTAATTCTATGGCTAATTTTAATGATGAAATTTTGCATTCAATAGGTAACACTGCTTCCAAACTGTAGATCAGTTGAAAAGGAGTGAAACTAGTCAATGTTTTCACTGAGGTCTGATATGCCCAAAGTGTTGAAAATAGCATGGTATGCCAATTCGACTTATGAATACCAATGATTTGTTTGATCATAGTGACTAAAAATTTATTGATAGCTTCAACCAGACCATTAGCCTGCGGGTAATACAGAGTAGAAATATCGTGGCGCAGACCAAGTTGATTTGTCAGTTCAGTCATCATGAAATATTTTCGAAAGGACTTCCATGATCATTAATAATAGCTTGAGGAACACTGAATCTAGCAATTATATGATTGAATACGAAAGTTGTAGCAGTATTACCATCTGCTGAAAATGTAGGCATCGCCTCGGCCCACTTAGTAAAATAATCTACTGTTAGGATAATATACGCATGCCCCTCGGCTGAGTGAGGGTTACATGTAATAAAATCAATACCCCACTTTGTGAAAGGACAGACAACAATTATAGGGTGAAGACAGAAAAACACATCACGAAATTCTTGAAATAGGGCTTTATAAGTTTGGATTTCATTGTCTGTACAGGAAGCACCTATATGAATGTTTTCAATAATTCTTGGCTTAAATGAAATGTCAATAGGAACCGTTGGAGAGATATTTCCCAAATTTAACTCAAAATCAGAATGTTGCAATGGATTTTGTGGTTTGTTGACATAGTCAATAGTAAAAGTAGAAGAAAAACCATTTTCAAAATGATCAAGCTCAGGTAAAAATGAAGATCGATGATGAAGATCTTCCCATGGTAAATCATCAACAAACAAAAGTTCACGAATTTTCTCATCAGTATGAACATGATCAGAAAGTGTTGTTGTAGCTGAGGTTGATATCAAAAGTGATTCCCCATGGACCACATTCAATTTCAAAGGGACTCAAAGGCATCGTGCCATAATCCACCTCAGAATTGGAAGGTACGATCCAAGGATCATCAAAAGTAATAGTATTCGATGAAATCATATGAATATTTGCAATAGAAGGCGATACGTTAGGAGAAGGGAAGGAAAAAGTTCCCAGTAAACCAGAATATTTAATTAAACCTATGCCAACATCCTTGTAAGGGATAGTTCTTTTACCGATGTGTTGAATACTATCTGTAGAGGTTGGGTCAGATGAGAAATAAGTCAGCTGGTCTATCGTAATGATCTTTCCGTTATGAGGAAACTTGATAAGCTGAAAGACTGATGAAACAATAGCAGTAATAGCATAATACCAACTGCGACCAAGGAGAAGGTTGTAATCTAGAGGGGCATCAACCACTTCCACATCTAGACTTACAATTTTTCCTTCGACCCCTATAGGTAAATCCTGCAAAATAACCAAAGGATGGAACTCGCGACCATCAAAAGCCTTTAGAATTGTCAGAGACTGATTGAGTGTGGGAGAACCAAGCGATCTCCAACACTGGATCGACATAATACACGTAGAAGCCCCTTCATCAATCACAGTTCGAAAAAAGGTCTTTTTTTGACTAAAACTGGAATCTGGAAAGCCATTTGATGAGGTACGCAGGGTGTACTATTCTCTAAATCGAATATTATTAGGTTGGAATCCTGAATATCGACAACTCCTATAGCAGACAATAGTAATTTACGCTGTGCTGGGCACGATTACAACACTTCCAAAGCCGACATTGTTGAAGGGGAAATAGCTAAGTCTTCAACAATGTTATAATTATGAACAGCTCTCGCATGTGGATTGAAAGCTGATTTACAAAGTATACCTTTAACAGGCGGTTTAATTACTAAGTTAGGGTTGGGTTTCTCGATCTGTAGCAAATCAGAACCAAGAGGAGGTGTAGTTGATGTGTTTGAATTAGAAGATTCTACTTCTTTACCACCAACAGGATTTTTACTACCATAATCTTGCGATTGCATCACAATCCTGACATGAGACATCATCATAATGGGTTCTTTTGAGGCATTCGAGGAAGAACCAATCATCTTACTATTTTGAGTAGGAAAAGGATCCTTCAAGATAGTAGGCGTTTGAGAACCTTTAACGAATTTCGAAACCTCTGCTCGATCTGTGCATTCTTTGGCAAAATGATCCTTGTCACAAATGAAAAAAGGATAGTGAGGTTTCTATTTTTCGTCAGTAGATTAATTTTTATCCATTTTATCTTTTGAATTTTGTTTGTTTTTCTTCTTCCCCTTCTTTTTACTACCGGATTTTGATTTGGTCATAGATGATTCTACGACCTAGATGTCAGTAGAAAATTCAGTGGAAGAATCTCCTTTCAGGGAATTAGGTAAAGTTATTATAGGAGAAGAATTTTGAAGAATTTTTCTTACTTTTAGTACTAACTGAACCAATCATACCATCAACGGCATGAGACCCAGAAGGAGTTGCTGTTATTTGACCGTGTTTTGGAAGGTCAGGGATTTTTTAATTTAAAGTACCTGACTGTGTATAGATGAGGTCAAGGTACTGAGCCTGGGCAATGACTTGCTCTTCAGTGACAACTCCTCCCTTAGCTACATCTTCAGTTATTTTGGGTAACAATGATTTAATGAACCTTTCCACTAAAATTTGATCTGGAATGAAAACTCTCACTAAATGTCTTCTACGTCGCCATTCATGAATATGATCAGAAATATATGTGGAATTGGATTGTTTTAGTGAAGTTAATAGTTCCGTGCTATTGTCGTATCTGACAGGCAACTGAAAATGAGTTAAGAAAGTAGTGGCTAACTGATTGAAATTATAAAAAGAGCCTCGTGGTAACTCAATGTACCATTTGGCGGCAAGACCAATAAGAGTTCGTTGAAAAAGACGTAATCAAATTGAATCATCAATGATTGAATTAGATGCGCACCAGAGGTGATAAGTCATAATGTGATATGATGGATCCTGTCCTGACTTACCCTCGAATTTTAGGATATCACTGCGCAACTTACTAGGCATTGGCGGCCAATACAAAAGATAGTAAATTGGATCGTTCGTAAGGCGCGACAAATCAGGTAAATCCAAAGTTGCAATGAATGGTAACTGACGGTTAGGGTTGCGAAAACCTTGAGTAATGAGACCAGCTCTAGGAGGAGGATACCTAGGATAACCTGGAATTGGATTTGCATTAGGAATGTTATAACCTCCTGGGAAACTAGGATTAACTAGACCAAACTTAGGTTGTTGAGGTTGTTGATAAGTATAGTCAGGATACGATTGATACTGATAAACTGGGTTTTGTACAGTAGGACCAAATTGATACTGTCCCTGGTATGGTTGATAGGTGAATTCTGGTTGACTTGTGGCAATTGTACTTGTACCAACTTGTCCTGCAGGAATCTGGACTGAAGTCTGAACTGTAGGTCTTGACTGTGGCATAGAGACTTGAGGAACTTGCATTGATGCAGGGATAGTAGAAACCAGAGCTATAGATACTCCAGAAACAGGTGTGGTAGGTTGAACAGAAGTTGCAGTAGTTGCATCAGTTTGAGGCGGAGTCTGAGGTGTGCTAGGCCCAGGCTGATGAACTAAACAAGGTGCAGGGGTTTGAACAGTAGGTTGGACAAGTTGCTGGCTTGGACCAGAAACCAAAGGTTGTCCAGGTTGATTAGGTAACTACACATTAGGTTGCATAGTCTGTTTATTTTGAGATGGATTCCACACCATGTTCATTCCGGGGTATGGGGCCATAAAATGTTGTTCATATGGAGGACCATAATCTAGTTGAATGTAGGGCTGATATTTAAGCGGTACATTTTCAGCTCCTTGTAAAAATGATTGACCAGAAGGCAGTTGGAAACCTTGAGTTGGGTACTGAACTTGAGGTTGATAACCCTGAGGCAGGTACTGAATCTAGGGTTGATAAGCATCCTGAGGAATATATTGAGTCTGGGGTTGACCTTGGGGTATGGCTATCCTGAAGGTTGAAAATATTTAGGTAGACCTCCAGGTGGAAACTAACTACCTTGAGATTGCCCCCCAGGCAGTAACTGACTACCTTAAAGTTGCCCTCCAGGCGGTAACTGACTACCTTGAGGTTGCCCCCCAGGCGGTAACTGACTACCTTGAGGTTTCCCCCCATGTGGGAATTGACTACCTTGGGGTTGCCCCCCAGGTGGTAACTGACTACCTTGAGGTTGAGGATTTGGAATACTACCAAACATCATAAGGATTTGTTCTACATTCAACATTTGAGTTCCATTACTGCCAGATGATAACTCATGTTCAGTCAGTGGAGGAGTTGCTCCTGAAAAAGTACCAGCGAGTGACTGGTACCCCGAAGGAACATAAGGACCACCGTATAAAAATGTTTCTGGTGATTGGGAAAACATAGATGATTGTCTTGACATGATCGATGAAGGATAATAACCTCTTGGTGTAGGATGAAAAGGAATTCGAGGTGGTGAAAAACTAAGACCCGGGTTTTCTAAAAAATTTGTTAATGATAAATACCAAGTGTCACTCCTAAAAGGACTGTAAAACATTGATTCACTCTCCCTAAGATTTAAAGTCTGATGGTTTTTGGGAAGAGTTGCGTTTTCATCTAAACTGACAAGTTCTTTAATAGAAATGAGGTCAGAAGGAAGATTTTGAGTAATGATATTTCCTACCCTAGGTGAACCAGGATCACTAGAAGTTGGAGTAACAAATCTTGAAGATGGTTCCAAAATAACAGGTTTAGTGTCAGGCTAAGAAATTTTTGGTTCTTTAGCTAATTCACTAGAAGGATAAATACTACCAGTAATTTTGGAAAATGAAATTGGCTCTTGAATATACTCTGTTGTTTGTATTTGATAATCAGGATGAACAATTAGAGATGACTCTCCGACTTCTGGTGATCCAACTCTACTATCACTAGGTGATACGACAACTCGCAGCCCTTCAAGTTGGCTTGGTGTATACTTAGGAGGTTTCCCCTGAAGTCTACAAGATTGTCTCGGTAATTTGGCCATGATTAAATATTAATTAATCACACGCAAACAAAGAAAAATTCAATAAAAACACCTAAAGTCTTTAAAGAAATAAACAGTCGAATCACACACCTAAATCTAAGAGTTCAAACCATGCACAAATAGTAACTTCCCGTACTAAAAACACTAGTTGGTGATGAAATCCAACTTAGTAGAAGTTTAATACAAAAAGGGCGGTTGGAACAGTTACCCCGACAACCTGATTAATGAAATAGACTGGCACAAGTTTCTTCACAAAACCATCTCGAGTGAAGAGAACCCCCCAAAGAGTCCAAGTGAGTCTAGTCGACGTCTCCTCCAAGTACAATGAGATCTTTCCTTCATCGTCACCTTAGGAAATAATCTTAAGTTTATGGACCTAAAGTTACCAACAACAAAAAATACAATCGGGGGAACAATCTACAATCCGATTCTACGCGCAAGGGCAGAGTATCAAAGCTCAATCCCCTTGAAGGCTCCTCGACATGGTTAATATGAGGTTTACCAAAAAGTGACCCCAGGCTCCTCGATAATGGTTAATCCGAGGTTTACCATCTATAATACGTGCAAATCTTCTATCTTACCCAATGAGATAGAATTGATTGTCTCAAAGGTTCGGACATGATCTCGTGATTGACTCATTTAAGAGAAGCTTCCCAGAATGTATCAATTACAATTGGATTTATTTCCTACCACAAGATGTATCTACTTGTTTGTTTTAACTACCTTGGAGAGTTAATTACTCCCTACTCCAAGATACTAGCCTAGGCTATATTGGTGATAAGAGCCCTAGAAATAGAAAAGATTACTAGATCAATTTTAATTAAGTGTTGCTTTTATGGGTTGTTCTTTAAGTCAATAGGTATGGAAATGAACTTTGATGGTGTGAAGACTTGACTCCAAACACACTAAAATAATGTACCTAAAATGATAAGCAATTCATTTTTCTTTCAATGAAATTCTAGCTAAAAGAAAGAGTTCGAGAGTGCAATTCTTTAAGAAACAATTCTTTCTTCCAACATGGAAATGGAAAGAAAATATTTTTGTTTTTTAATAAGAACTCAAAATGAGACAAATAATTAATGCTCACAATAAATCCCTTTCACTTTTCAAAACTCGAAACTACAAAAAAAACAATTTACTTCAAAAGAGATCTACAAGTTCTAGAAAAACACTCAAAACTACAAAAAACTAATTTTGAGACCTAAAAAATTTAAAAATCTAATTGAATAAAATCTTCAATTCTTTCTTGAGGACGTTTTACTTATTTTTTCAGTAAACTAAGGATTCATTTACACAAAATAATAAACCAATAAAAAAACATCCAGATATGTTTTCTTTGTAAAAATGAAATTCAGAACTTATAACAAAGTTTGTTCAAATATTTGCAACGAGAAAACTAAATCTATTTCTCACAAAGGATAGATTTCACAACCAAGTCAGACTCATCAAGAAGATGAAAATACACCAGGGTGATCTAAGGTTTCTCAAGCTTCCGGTCTTTGAGTCACTACAGAGACAAAGTGGAAACCACTCCACGCATGCAAAACTTCTAGAAAATCATTCAAAACAAAAATACTATCGGAACTCACTCACAAGAGATTTTTGACAGGAAAAATACAAATCTGGGTAGACACTAAGAATCCTAAATCAATCCTAAACTTAACTGGAAGAAGATATCTTAATTTTTCAAAAATTTTAACAGGGTCCACAGGCTCCAGAAGCAATAGGTGTAGTCCCGCACTGTTTACTCAAGGAAACAAGCAGAGATGTCCACACTATCTGTGAAGACAAAGTGCAGTCCCCAGAAAAATTCAAAAAAAACAAAAATTACTTCAAGATTTTTGAAAGCTACCCAAGCCAGTATACATCAATCAAAAACCAGAAAAATATTTTTCTCGAGTCTAAACAAAGGAAAACCAAAAATCAAATTCTGTCCCCAGCAGAGTTGCCAATTTGTTGGCCGGATAAATCAATCTTGCGGACAAGACCAATCTCCCTAGTATCAAAAGATAGTTTAGCAACAAACAGACAAACAAACCTATCTTTCTATAGACATATGCAATTTATAAGTAAATACTAAAAAGGTGTTAAGATCCTACCTTAGATATAGTGCTTGTTTGTTGTAGTCATCCTCCAGTCGTTCGAAAGATTTATCTTTGAAGACCTGCAATCACAAACAAGCAAACATTAAATAGCACTTGCATAGAAAATATTATAAATCATGCCTATTATGGTGATCAAGGAATCCATAAAATAAACCATGAATTAACATCTTATTGAGAAAAACAAATATATTTGTATTAACTTTGAATAGTAGAAGAACTTTACAACCCTTTCAGCCTTGACGTTGAACAAGTTCTTCCTGGGGTCAGAAACAAGAATTTTCTTTACTTTGACAAGTCTTGTGCTCTTCCAAATGAGATTCACAGAGGTATGTAATCTCTCATAAAAACTCAACTAAAGAAGACTAAGTTCCAACAACATTTTCCCTTAAAAAATAGTAAGCTTCTAACTCTCTGTTAACCAGCTCAATGCTTCTTTTTATAGTGTAGAGGAGGAGGTTACAGTTCCACCTATGAAGGGATAGAATGCTCCTTCAAAGGAATAAGCTCCTCACATCAAGGGGTTAGCTCCTTAAGGTATGGGATACATGAACCTTAAAAGAGCGAACTTGCCACCTCAAGATTCCTTCCAGAAGCTTCTAGAAATAACTGAAAGTGAGTTTTTCAGAATATACTTGCGCCTTTTTAACTTTTACAGGGGTCCACACCTTTAACACAGAGACAGTGCAGTCAGGTGCGCCGGAGACATGACCATTAGGTGTGGGACTGCAGGTAAGACATAGAGAAAGTGCAGAACCAGAGTTTTTAAAATCTTTTGAGAGCTTTTCTCTTATTTTCAAGACTTGATATGAGGAACTGATGTTTTAGACTTGTAGAGGAGGAAAGTATGAGTGGTAATTAACTCACACAGATAGCAGCATGTCAAGGTGACAATTTTCAGTGCAACAGAAAGAGGTCAAAGGTCTGGGAGGCTGACTTGGTGTGGAGGGAAGGTTTGGTATTTGTCTAGGGTGAAGATTCTCAAATAATACTATTGAAAGGAATAGAATTTTTGACTGGATTTCCCCTTGAGGGGACTTTTCCTTGACATAGTGCCTACATATTATGTCTCTTGTTTTGTGATCTTCATACACACATAATATGGTAATTTCTTGATGAAAGATAAGATAATAAAGAAGATAAAGAAGCCAACATAAATCACAAGTAATTATCAAGTAAGGATAATCAAACCCTAATCTATTTGCATTGATTTTCCAACATGGTATTAGGGATAAGGTCAGGAAAATTTGAAGATCACTTTGTTGGCATGGATTTTCCCTCTTTGATGAACTACATAAGAATTGGTATCAACACTGCTAGAAGCTAGATCAAGAAGGTCATCCAAGTTGAGAATTCAATAGGGAAATGAATATATTGATTATCTTAACTTGATAATTGCTTGTGTTACGTTTTTAATTATGATGTTTGTTCTTTATTATTCCAATATGCAATACATCAAAAAACTACCAAAATAGTAAGGAAAGTGACACAATATATAGGCAGCAAGCGAGGGCCAAAACCCCTCCTCTTAAGGGGAAAACCTAAAAATATCTTCTTTATCTTTTAGTTCTTTCAATTGATGTATACCATGACCTAGACTTAGACAATACCCTCCAAGATCAAGTCTACCATGACCTCCTACTACTATCTCTTCCACCTCCCAGTAGATCCAAAATTCTACTCCCTAACAATTGCTGCTGATTCTCTAGGAGACTTCGATCTCGCTCTAATAGCCTTCCTCTTGACTTCGCTTGCCTTGAATTGAGTCCTAGGGCTAGTAAGATTCCATAAGAGACATTCACTTGCTTTCCCTTCTCTTCTGCTTCCAAAATCAAACCACCAGAGATCCCAACGCAAAAAACTTGACTTCGATCTTCCCAGAAGAATAAAATAGGCCCAGAAATACTTTGACTTGTTCGACTTCCTCTTCTTCATGCTTCCTTATTCTTCTTCTTCTTCTTCTTCTGCTTCTTCACATAAGAGATGAGTGAGTGAGTGATCCAAATGGAGGACGAGTTCCACCTATATATAGGCTTCTTAAAGGATGGACGTGGCTCTTCATGTAGGCCAACTTGACAACACATTAGGTTAACTTGATCTTGGAGGTATTTTGACACTTTAAAGACAAAATAAATTTTTCTTTACAATTTACAAATTACAATGTGCCCATAGGGTCTTCAATATATGACTATGACTCTTATACCTAGGATAAACCCTTGAAGCACTCAATGGGTGCTTGACCCATAAAATAAAAGAACTTGGGCATGAAACCCATGCTCTAATAATAATTTCTTTTTCATTTTATATTTACAAGAATACATTTCATACTTATGAAGAGCGAACCTAGTTACACATTTTTCAACATCCACTACTTATTTAACAGGGTCAAAAGTCAAGGATTCTTAGTTGTTCTTATAGGTTATCTTAATGATGACAATGCATGAATTATTGATAGTGAAGCATCAATACACATTACAGGAGAAAGTAAACAACTTTATACACTATTAAATGAGCCATTTTATCGTGCAGTGGAACTGGGTGACAAGAAAAGCCATGCTGTTAGAGGCCTGTGATATACATTGTAGAAGCTGGAAAATGGATTGAAGTTGAACCTAAACAACATTCTATATGTTCCAGGTTTGAGAAGTAATTTTATTTCTATTTATTGTTTAGAACATAAAGGGGAAAAAGTTGCTTTTTTTGATGGAAAAGTATTGGTTTGGGGAAAATACTCTAGCATTGATAAATTTAGGGTTATTGGAGTTTGTGAAGGAAGTCTTTATAGAGTCATTATACCACCTCCTCAAGCTTTGGTTCATATGGAAATCATTCCCATTGAGCTATGGCATAGGAGGTATGGTCATCTACATTATAAGGTGATCCCTACTCTTAGTCAGTTGGTTCATGGTATCCCTAATATGAAGTTAGATCATGAAGGTGTGTGCAAGGGATGCTCTTTTGGAAAACATACTAGAAATCCATTTCCAAATAGTGAAACTAGGTCTAAAGAGATATTAGACCTCATCCATTTTGATATGTGTGGGTCCATGTATGACAAATCACTTGGAGGTCATCTCTGCTATGTGACATTCATTGATGACCATTCTAGAAAGACATGGCTCTACTTTCTCAAAACTAAAGATGAAGTATTTGACAAGTTCAAGGAGTTGAGGTTCGAAGTGGAAAACTTAACTGAAAGAAAGATTAAAATCTCTAAGGCATGACAATGGTGGGGAATACAATTCTATAGAATTTATTGCATATTGTAAGGAAGAAGGTATTAAGAGGGATCTCATTGTTCCCTATTATCCCAAACAAAATGGATTGGTCGAAAGGAAGAATAGGTCAATTGAAGAAGGAATTCAAACTATGCTCCTTGATCAATACCTACCAAAATTCTTATGGGGAGAAGTAGAAATGACAATCGTGCACATTCAAAATATAAGTACTCATAAAAGTCTTGATATTACATCTCCCGAAGAAGTATTTGTAGGAAAGAAGCCGAGTGTGGATCACCTCCAAATCTTTGGAAGTCCAAAATACATCCATGTTCCAAAGGACAAGTGAAATAAGTTGGACTCTACAAGTATCAAGGGAATATTCGTTGGATATAGTCTCTCCTCAAAAGCATATAGAATCTACATTAAGGAAGGAAGACATATTAAAGTAAGCAAGGATGTCATATTTGATAAAAACCAAGCATACAAGAAATCAAAAGATATTCCTATTGATTCTGATGAGGAAGTAGTTCCCATATTTGAAGAAGAAGTTCATCATGAAAACCCTACTACAAATAAAAAATAAGAAGTACCAAGTGATCCTATTTAATCAATGGTCATCCCAACCACAAGGAAAAGACCAAATTGGTTAAAAGCTACATTAGAAGATGCCGAAGGACATGAAGCTACAAAAGGAACCTTCAGGGAAAGTAAAAAACTAAAGATATATTCTGGTTATGTAGCATATATGATGAATTTAATTGAATCCAAACAATCTACATTGAAGGAAGTTGTTCATCAAGAAGTTTGGAAGAAAGCGATGAAGGAAGATTATCAATCCATAATGAAGAATGGGGTTTGGGAAATCGTTTCTAGACCTAGTGAAAAATTAGTTGTCACCTCCAAATGGATCTATAAGATCAAACATGATGTTGATGGAAGTATAGAAAAGTACAAAGCAAGATTTGTTGCAAGGGGTTTCTCTCAAAAGGAAGGCATTGACTATGAAGAAAACTTTGCTCCCACAACAAGGTGCACTACCATTAGATCTTTGGTTTCACTGGTTGCTACAATGGGTTGGAATATCCATCAAATCGATGTGAAGACTGCATTTCTGAATGAGACCATTGACGAGGAAGTGTATATTGAACAACTTGAAGGCTTTGAAGTTAATAGCAAGGACTCTCATGTTTGTAGAATTTAGAAGGCCCTATATTGTTTGAAGCAAGTACTTAGGGCATGGTATGCAAGGATGGATGCATATATACTTAGAATTGGGTTTGTGAAGATTTTTTCTGATCTGAATCTCTACATCAAGGACGTGAATAATGAGCCCGCCATTATTCTACTATATGTGGATGATCTATTCATCACAAGTGTGGAGCGAAGAATTCAAGAACACAAGAATAGGTTGGCAGCTGAATTTGAAATGAAGGATCTGGGATTGATGCAATATTACCTAGCTCTATAAGTATGACAGAGACCTTGGGAGATATATTTGGGTCAAGGAAAGTTCATCGTCAAGTTGTTGCATAAATTCAAGATGATGGATTTCAAGCCAATGACCACTCCTATGATCACCAATCTCAATAAATTGAGGGACTCTGACTTTGGTCTCATGGATCCTACCTCCTATTGATAGTTGGTGGATTCCCTAATGTATCTGATAAATAGTAGGCCAAATATATTTTTTGCAGTAAACATTCTTAGTCAGTTTTAGTTGGAGCCTCGTCATGATCAGTGGATAACTGCCAAACATATATTGAGGTATCTTCATTGCACTATACATCACTACCTAAAGTATGATAGCAAGGAATTCAAGCTAATTGGCTTCACAGCTTCTAATTGGGGTGGCAGTGAGACCGATGGAAGGAGCACTAACAAAGGATTAGTCTGGGAGCTGCTATGATCTCATGGATGAGTAGGAAGCAAGAATTCATTTCTTTAAGTAATGCTGAGGCATAATATGTGGTTGCATGTGAAGTAGGAAAGGAGGCTATTTGGTTAAGGAAGCTTCTGACATATTTGTTTGAGAAGTCTTTGGGTCCTATTGTGATTAATTGTGACAATAAAAGTTGTATCAAGATGTCTGGAGATCCTGTGTTTCATGCTAGAATGAAACATATCAACAATAAGTTCCACTTTATTAGGAAACTGGTGCAGGATGGGATCGTGAAGTTGGAGTATGTTTTGATATATGAACAAGTAGCAAATAGACTAACTATTGGAGAGGTAAATCCCCTCTACGGATAGAGGCGATCCCTACTAGCCCAGAATGGGTCTAGCAACAATCAAACAATGCTATCACGCAAGTTCCTAATTGAAAATAAAGAGTAGGTTATGAAGACCTACTTGAGATCCAACGCTTCAGTTTGTAGAAGAGATGTCGCCCGCATTCCTTTGCCTTGGCCAGTCACGATCCTCCACTATCCACGTGAATGGACACCTGCACACAAAGAGAACAACACAAACATAAGCGTGAAGTCTAATATATGAAATTATGCATCAGTCAGGAAGGACATAATTCAACATCAACCATTACAAGTACAACGAGAATGGAACCATAATGATAGTCATCTATTATTAATAATTCAACAAAGGAGAATACAACCAGCGTCCTGACGTCAAGTCCTCCTTTGGCTGGGTGCTCAGCTACACAAGTCCTGCAAAAGCTTGAAGGAGTGAGGGACAAGCTCTCTCTCTCTTTAGTGACAAAGTCTCCTTACTTAGGGAAAGACTTATGGATACAAAGAAGGCTTCTTGCAACTCCAACCTTTTGATATCTTCCTTTCAGCACAAGTATTGCCACAAGAGTCAGAACTTTCAGAACTAGAACTAGCTTGCTCAAGCCATGGGAACAAGCTTTTATAGAGGAAAAGGAAGAGATAAGGTCAATC
>APFE031539307.1:9466-27043 GCA_000404065.3 Pinus taeda
GTCTAGCTTTGAACTAAGGTTGATTCACCTTTGGGTTTATCCTCAAGAACAAATAATAAGGATGTGGTTGTGTCAATCAAGGTGCAGCCCTAACTTTCCTCGTGGTTTTTATGTTGCAATATTTTTTGTGCTTTTTAATGAACTCTAGGATTATGTTTGGTAAATTGTTTTGGTTGAAAGTTGTTTATCTCAGTCAAGGGACAACTCTTAAATATTGTAGTTTGTTAAGCTTCCTTTCAGATTTAAACTATATCTTACTAATAACTAGTTGTTCTATCATTGGTTTGGTTTCCAGTGTGGTGGGCTAGTGATAAACAACCATTCTTTGCCTTTGTAAAATTTGTGGAATATCAATTAATCTTTAGTTTACATATGTGTGTGTAAGTAAGTTAAATATGTGATTATAAGTGTACATATATGTCATTAAATTTTTAAAATATTGAATTACTAAATATATACTATATTTTTTAATTTCCCCCTTTTTTCATTTGAGAAAAGTTGATTTTAAAAAGTTTGTTACTTGAGCAAAGTCTTTCGGTAGAATACAGTAAGAGATTTTTTTTGGCCAACGCGTTTTGAACCAACAAGTGTGGTTCATCATCACACTTGTTGGTTCGAAACGCGTCGGCCAAAAAAATTCTCTTATGTGATTTCTACCAAAAGACTTTCTTAATTCATTATGGATCATAGAAGCCTGAATACGGAAGTTTGTTACTTTTAAGCTAAATGGAAATGTTATTTAATTTTCATTTTCATTGTTTTTTCTAGCTTGATGATGCCTCTTCATCTTGATTTTGTTTAAATGGAAATATTATTTAATTTTCACTTTTTTAGTTTGATGATGCCTCTTCATCTTAATATTTTTTTAAAGGGATTATTAGCAGCCAAAAACATTTAGGTCACATTTATATCACAACCCTTTAAAAAAGGGTTGAGGGACTTAGTTAATATTATTGGCATATTGTTTTGGGCATCTCTAAACATTTATTTTCTTATGATTACACTCTAAATTTATTGATTTTATTTTTCTCTTTAAGAAGAGTAAGGGCATTGTATAAGTATCTTACTAATCCCATGTTTACTATTAATTTCATTATTATTATTTGTTTTTAACAAGATCGGATAGTGGATATATTACCAAAAGTTGTGGTGGAGCAAGCTCCAATTACAATTGACTGTAGCATAGAAGGAAACTAAGCATTGAGAATGTAATGGGAGCGCAGTCCCTTCTCCTGTGCATGTATTCAATATTTCATAGATTTCTATGGCTATTCTTGAGTACTGCCTAACATATTGACCTACTAATAAAGCAAATTTACATAACATTGATTCTCTGATAATTTTTCATGGCTTGTAAACTGACTGCTCCTGAGAAGGTTGTTTCTTCTTGTCATAGTTGACAGAGTTCTTGCCTTCTTGGCTCATGGTGTTGTTTTTGAAGTATGTCACTACCTCCTCTAAATGCTTGCATTTATTTTTAAGTGTCGTGATCTCTTCTTTCTGCATTTTCATGTTCCTCTTCTGATAGCTATACTCCATTCTCATTTCAGACCTAATATCTTTCAGTGATTCTTGGAGTCGATTAATCATGAATTTGTTCACTTTGCATGCTGGGCATGCATCATTATTTGCTGCCTTTTCTATGGGGTTGAATTCCATTTTATTTTCTTTCCTCTTATTCCTCTTGAGCTGCTTGTTGTTCCTTGTGTTGTTATACTTCCTATGTCTTATGTTGCCTGAATTGGTCCTTCTTCTGCTGTAGTTGCCTATAAGTCTTTTGTGATGAAGACCTTTTCTACTTGTTAGGGAGGATGTAACTTGGCGTTCTTGAGGGTGACAAACAAGGAGGAGTGGCGCTGAGAGGGAGGGACTAAATAGAGGGTGAAGGTGATTTCTAGTGAAGGGGTGAGCCGGGTGAAAAGAATGACTGAAGATTACATAACGTCTGGCCTATAGTTGGTTGAGAGCTTAATTAGAGTGAGGACGATATACAGAGCAGGAGGGCAATAAAGAGGAGTTAAAACAAGACTTAGTAAGGGCGAAGACGCTTGGAGCAAACAACTTTGCTTGGGAATGGAGTTGTGGGAGATATTACAATTCCGAATGTATTTAAAAAGGCTGAGAGTTGTCTGATGCCTTTCGGTGATGAGATAGATTGTTGTGTGATTCCTATGTGCTTGATCACAATTGTCCTTGCTGCTAGAACACTTGAGATTTTTTTATTTTCTTTGATTTTTCCTCTGGATTCTCGTGACCCTCTGATTGTTTTTGCAATGATATTATTTTTATTGAAATCTTGCTGTTTTTTTATTTATTTTTTGGAGTACTCATTGTTTCTTCTTTTTGAGAGGATTCATACTTATTATCCTTTGGATGGACTTATGGAACAAAGGTGTGATATTCCTATTTTTTTCCCGAGTGCTCCCTTTAGATCTTTTAACTGCTTGGTTAGCGAAATGGTCTGCCTGTTGATTATGAGTTCACAAAACATGTCTAAAAATCACATCTCCTAAGCCTTCTAAATTCTTCCTAATTCTCCTTTATACTATGTTCATGAATTCATTGTTGGGAATTTTGTATCGAGCCATTGCCTCTATTATTATGGCTAAGTCTCCTATTATAATGGGGTCTTGTATCATTCTTTTTTATTATTATTATTGTTCCCATTAACAGATTGTAAGCTTCAACCTTATTATTTGAAGCTTCTCCAAGTCCCCATTCATAAGTAACAATTTCTTTCCCATCCGAATCGAGGATAATTCCCCCCTACCCCTGCCTTCCCAGGGTTATGTTTTGAAACCCCATCAAAGTAAAGACAATGTCTTTTCTGATATTTTTTCCATATTGTGAATTCTTCTTCCTTTAGTCTCATTTTCCAGCTATGTTCTGAAGGTTTTTTCTTTTGTCCTTTTTGACCATTGTTATTTATTATGGCTTTGTTGAGCCAATCTTTCTCTTCTTGTTGAAGAATGTTGTGGTCTATTGCTATTGTTCCTTTAACATTTAGGATTTCAAAAGTTAAACCCCATGTTTTTTAAATAATTTTCTCTATTCTTGGGGTCTGGCTTTTGAAAATGCTTTTATTTCTCATCAACCAAATTTACCAACAAAGAACTACTGGGATGCATTTCCAGATCCTCTGTATCGTCACTTTCCTCTTTGTTGTATACAGATAGGCCTTCTCCCAGGCTTGAAGAAATTCCGGCAAAGGCTTTTCAAAATTTATATTGATTTCAAGAGGAGTTTTGAGTTGTTGCCAACACCTTTGGCAAGAATGCAGTCCTGAAATAAATGTTGTATAGTTTCTTCTACCTACAAGCACATTGGACATCTTGAAGGACCTTGGAAGCCTTTTTTTTAAGTTTTCACTAGTTAAGATCTTTCCTTTTAAGAGTGTCTAGGTGAACATTTTGATCTTAGGCAGGCTTTCAGATTTCTAGACTGTCTTCCAGAGACCCCAATCTTGTTGGTTTGGTTGATCTTGTAAAATTTTGTATCCAGTCTTCACTGTGTATTTTCCACCACTTGGGTCCCAAAGGAAGTCATCTTCTTCATCGTAGCTTATGGGTGATACCCCTTTAAGAAGCTGCCTTAATTTGATCCATTGCACTTCCAGATTTGTGGGGATTGTTAAGGTTTTCCATTCTTGCCATTCTCTCTGATTCCAAAGAGAGATTGAGTGTAGTGTATTTAGATCTTTTCCTCTCATCCATTTTTTAATACCCTCAATTTTTGAGTGAGTTTTTAAAGGTTCTTCTCCCATAATTCTATCATCCAAAATCGATATTGTTTTTCCGTTGCTTGGGATTTTAGAAATATGATTGCTCATTAAAGGGATTGTCTTTTTTACTAACTTCCAGACTTGAGTACACTGTCTTGATGGGATATTTCCTTTCAGTAGACTTCTCCTAAAGCTGTCCATGTATTTTGAGGCGAGTGTTTTTTTCCACCAGCTCTCTTTCCCTGTGATCAATCTCCATATTATTTTGATTCCCGAGGCAATATTCATGAGGCCAGGTAGCTGGATTGATAGGCCTCCTTGTTCATATGGTAATACTACTTGTTCCCACCTGACCAAACTGAATTTTTTGTTTTCTTGCTTCCCTCCCTGCCATAGAAATCTTCTTAGGATTAACTCCATTTGTTTATGGGCACTTGTTGGAGCCAAGATTATTTCATATTGGTAGATTGGGAGTGCTACTAGGAGTGATTTGATTAATATCACCCTCCCTGTCATGTTTAGCCACATCATTCCCCAGCTCTGGATTTTGTTTTTCATTTTTTCAATCTATTTGGTCCATATTTCAGCCTTCATGTTTTCTTTTGAGATGGGGAGTCCCAAATAAAAGAAATGAGTCCATTTTTCATGTATGGGGATATCTAGGATTTGTGAAATTCTTTGCATGGTTCTGGGAGGGGTATTCCAGCCATATATTCTACATTTTGTGTTGTTTAAGAGCCCACCTGAAACCTATAGGAAATCGTCCAATATTCTTTTGAATCTTTTTTCAATTATTGTAGAGGCCCCTCCCAATAACAGAGTGTCATCCGCAAACAAGGAGTGATTTATGGTCCTTACTCCTCTTGTTATTCAAAGCCTAGTGTTATTTCTTTCTTTTATTTGTTTTTCCAAGGTTCTACTTAAAGTTTCCGCCATTATAATATACAGGAAGGGGGAGAGTGGACATCCCTGTCTCAGGCCTCTTGTGCTTTGAAAGAATTCGCTGGGCCTTCCATTTATAAGGGGAGCAATCCATGGAGTAGTGATGCAAGCTTGAATGACCTATGTTATTTCTTTAGAGAATCCAAGTTTTTTTAGAACTGCCATTAGATACGGGAGGCTGACCCTATCAAATGCATTTGACATATCCAGTTTGATAATGATTCCTTTTTCTTTTCTTTGCATGCTGGAATGAACGACTTCTTGTACAATAATTACATTATCTATGATTTGCCTGTTGGGCACAAATCCTCCTTGGTTTTCAGATATTATTGTTGGAAGAACTTCTTTGATTCTATTTGCAATTATTTTTGTGATGATCTTATAGGAGGAATTGCAAAGGGAGATGGGGTGAAATCTATTGAAAGTGGAAGGGTTGGATTCTTTTAGGACTAATGCAAGATAGGAGGATTTTGTGTTTCTTCCAATTTTTTTTTTTGAAGACATTCTTTACCATTCTTAAGAAATCCTTTCTTATTATGTTCCAATGGAGTCTGTAGAAAGCTATTCTAAAACCATCTAGCCCTAGGGCTTTGTTTGGATGTAGGCTCCATATGGCCGCCACTACCTCTTCTTCTGTTATCTCTTTACATATTTCTTCTTCTTCTTTTTTGTATGTTGTAGGAAGCTTTCATACTCAGCTATTTCTTCACTAGCTGAAAGTAAATTTTTAAAATGCTTGTGGGCTGCTCTTTTTAGATCCTTTGCACCTTTGACCTCTTGACCATCAACTTGTATATTTTCTATCTGATTTATTGCTCTTCTTATTTTAATGATTTTGTGAAAGAAGGTGGTGTTTTTATCCCCTGGCTTGAGCCAAAGGCTTCTAGATTTCAGTCTGGCCCCTTCTTCCTCTTTCATGTTTTCCCTGTATATTTTCCAAAATATCTCCTTCTCTCTTAAATAATCCTGCTTGTCTTCTTCTTTATTTTCTTTTTCAGTTTGTATGTTGTCCATTTTCCTTTGCAGCTCTGTTTTCCTTTCTTTCTTTTTTTATTTCATTTTCTCTTACCCATTCCTTTAGCTTGGCTCTTAAATTTTTTAATTTTGTTTCCTAAATATATTGGGGTGATCCCAATATTTTTGGTGCCCATGCTTCCTTGATTGGTTCTCTGAATTTTGTATTACTTTCCCATATTGAGCTGTATCTAAATGGAAGGGGTCCTTAGTTTTCCATTTTGCCCATTATTATTGCCACCGGCTTATGATAAGATGTCGTGGTGTGTAGGATTTTAGATTTAATTGAGTTGTATACTGCTGCTATGTTTTCTTGAATCAGAATTCTATCAAGCCTCTCTTTAATATTATTTTTGCCCACTTTTTTGTTGCTCCAAGTATATTTTCCGTTTTTTGGAGAATGTCTATTAAGTTGTGTTGTTTCATTATTGCTTCCAAAGCATCCCTGGATGGGTCTGTGTGATATGTCCCTCCAAACTTCTCTTCTATACTTCTTACCAAATTTAAGTCCCCTCCAAGGATTATTTTCCCAGGTTGTATTTCATTTAGTGCTTCCTTTATGGTGCCCCAACATTGCTCTTTTTCCTTGTAATAATTGGGGGCATATATGTTTATGAAATTGTACTTCTCTTTTGTGCTTGTTTGCTTTAGATCTGTTTGTATCCAATGCTGATATTTCTTTTGTTGTATCATTTCCCAATGTCCTTTTTTCCATATTGTGCAGATTCCGCCAGAAGCTCCTGTACCCTGTATTGCTTCCCCTTCATGACTTTGTATTTTGTATTTTGTATTTTTTATTTTTTTCAGTTTCTTGGCTATTTGTTTTGGTCTCCTTAATCATAAGAATGCCTGGATTTTCTTTTTATAGAATGTCTCTTGTGGCATTTTCTTTAAAGGGTGATCCCAATCCTCGACAATTCCAGGAGACCACTATCATTATTTACTTGTTGGGTGGTGCAAGGGACCTTTCCCTCTTTGTTGGCTTTTATCATTATTTCCTGAGCTTCTTCCCAAAAAGGATTACATTGCTTGTTGTGTTCCTAATGCCATTTCCTTTGTGGCAGCTTCATCCCTCAGTTCTTTGTTTGACTTTCTACCTGCTTTTTTTTTTTTATCTTCTACATTTTGAAGAGTTTCCTTTGATTGATTTCTTGTTAGAATTCTATCAACTGAAGGAGGGCATGGAGATTGAGTATTTGAGTTCAGAGGGGATGTTGGGGGGTTGAGACTATGGGGAGGGGATTTAGGGGATGGGGTCGCTGTGGGGTCCAATGGCCCAAAAGGATTTAGGCTAATGAGAGAGTTGTTGTATGCTTTTGGTGATGAAGGGGAAAGGTCAAAGGATGTGAGGTTCTGTGATGAAGAGTGAAGGGGTTGTTTATTGGATGTCTTCTTCCTTTTAGCATGCTCCCATGTGTTTTCTGAGTCTTTAGCGTTTTCATATTCATTTTTTGTTTTTTTTGTACATCTATTAGCAAAATGACCATATTCATGATATACCTTGCATTCTCATAATCCAGTTGTTGAATGTGTGTCCACTGATCCACTTTGATTTTGATCGCCTCCGAAAACCCTTTCCCTAGATCCACTTCTACTCAGATTTTGGCACATGCATGCATATTTTCCTTTGGTTCGCACCTGTCTATATATTTCCTGACTGCATTTCCTATAGCTTTAATTGAATCATCTCCCCAGCAGTGAAGGGGGAGGTGCAACAGCCTGACCCAGACTGGGACAACGCTAGGCACATCCATTTCTGGATCAAAATCTAGTGTCCATTTGTTCAGGTACAATCCTCTTGTATCCATGAAATATGGGTCATTCCTAAATATCATATCGCAATCCTCCTTGGTTTCGAAGTGGAAGGTGTAGTATCCTCTTCCATAGAACTTGATTGAAATTTTCCTATTTATTGACGCAGTCCAATTCCTTTCTACCCATTTCTGGACAGTCTTGGGTGAGGGCCATAACCTAGTGAACTGCCCAACTAATCCACGCTTAGCCAGGGACAAAGCTGCTCTACGAGGGAGAGCAGGGGGAAGGGAAATTTCAAGGATGTCTTCCAATATTTTAAGAAACTTGGTTATTGACAGTCGGTTTTTGGCCGGACCCATTGCAGATATGAGAGAGGCGAATGCTTTTGATGTTCCTTCATTTTCCTGTTGGCAATTAGAGAGAGGATCTCCGTCCTCTAAAGGATCCATCGGACCAAGCCCTCAACAGCAGGGGGCTGTTGAGGGGCAACTGCATGTTGCGTTCTTCTGGCTAGGGCTGCGTAGTTCAATGCTTAGCAGCAACATCGTTTTAATTATTTTATTATTTTATTTCATTATTAAAAAGTTGTTTTCTCATAATTTAATTCATAGATTTATAAATAATTTCTTAACCTTGAATTATCTAGATAAAGATAAATTGAGAGTTAGGTCAAAGTTTAATATATATCTGATAATAAGTAAAATATTCCCTTTTAAACTTAACTTATGTCTAACTTGGAAATTTTACCAAGTGTATTCCTAATTCCTTTTTGAACTTACAAAATCCATGATTACATGGGGAAATTCAACAAACTCACCCACATTATAATCATTGTGATAATCATGTTAGTTAGGTTGGAATTTTGGAAAGAC
Source organism: Pinus taeda (assembly GCA_000404065.3). Classification (NCBI taxonomy): domain Eukaryota; kingdom Viridiplantae; phylum Streptophyta; class Pinopsida; order Pinales; family Pinaceae; genus Pinus; species Pinus taeda. Next base: position 17,771 of record APFE031539307.1, read on the forward strand.
CAACTCTACCGCAAAACCATGGTCTTGTTTTTAGAAACCTTTTTTTTACCTTCAAAGTTGGGAAAAAACAACAAGAAAGTCTTTCAATCAAAAAGTTAGATAAATATTCCATGGTTTACATAAATTATTTGTGAAGAATTGCTACTAATGGCCAAAGTAGACTTAATTGACAAATTAGGTCATGATCTCTGTGACTAGTGATGAGGTAATTGTTATTCAACATCTAGTGATCAGTGTTGATGTTTCTAAATGAAATGCTATGAACATGAACACTTTGAACCTCTTGGCAACTTGTGAGAGGTAATAGGAGCAGTCACCTTGTTGTTTTAAGTCGCATGATCAAGGTGGGGTTAACGCTAAGGCTGACGCAACCTAGAATTTTCACCACTGAGAAGAGAGGCATCGCTCACAAGGAAGAGTCCTATAACAACTATCTCATTTGTAAAAGTAAAGAACAACTCATTAAGCTAACCCTAACCTTAAACACAAAGTTATATACAAAGCAACGAACCAAGTAGTTCTGTAAGATTTGGACCTTAGATCATTGTAGGGCATTAATTGCATGTAACTTATAAATTAAAGAAATGAAATTGACCGTGGAACTCGTAGCTCATCCTCAGTCAGGTCATTTGGCTCCTTTCTTGGGTAAGAAATGTGAAGAAATCCGTGGAAATTCCAATCATTTCCTCATTCTTGAAATTGCTTACCTACAATCCATTAGTACAGCATTACAGCACTGCGCTGATAGCCGATAAGTTGGTAGTATGTGATTAGTGGGGAAGATTAAATGAAGTCATGGATTATGGAATTTTTTGTGCTAATTTTGGATGTGTACATTTTTGAAATTGAAATTGATAGTGATGTTTCTTGTCACAGTTTGGTGTGTGGATTAGTGTGCATTTTATCACAATGAGCTGGTATTCTTGGTGGACAGGTTCCCTTGGCACTCGCGGGGTAAGTGTTTTAGTTTATAATTGCACATTTATTTTATGTCGATTTAATGGTCCTTTAAAGTCTGATAAATTTGGGGTTACTGGTTCTTTGGGGTTTTAGTATTCTTTCTTCACTATAATACAGTTATTTTTAGGGAAATTAATGAAAAGCAACATTGCAGTAATCTTTCTTCTTGTTTTTCCTCTGTGGATTGCTCTTCGTACTTTTATTCTTAAATTATTACATGGATTCCAGATATGTTTTCGCTTCTCAGACAAAGTTCTACAAGCAAATGCCATTTTCTTTCTCCCTCGTCTGCTGGTGATCGGTGAAGGCTTTCGAGACGTGTAGGACTAAAATAAAATATCTCTCACACAACAAAATAATATTCACTAATGATAATGTGCTTCTTTCCTTTCCTGTAATTCTTACGATTCTTAGTTTAGGTTTATTACACCGTTACAGCTAAAGACTGCTCTCTTTTGTCTCCTATAATTATTTAGGATTTTAGGGTTAGGTTACTGCACTGAGAGAGCCATTTCTGTACATGGTGGGGCTGGGTTTAGGGTCCATTGAATATCAACATTAGCATAAACTCCTGTAAGGCAAGCTTAATATCCATGCCAGGTTACATATGTTGAGTTCACACAAATTGAGGTGGTCTATAAGGTCAGGGTGAAGGATTCATCAACACTCGTTGTGTTTATGGGTGAGTGGATTTGAAAGTATATTGCATTGAACATTGACATTAACACATCCATCTAAACCTGAGCACGAATTGAGCTGCTCTACTGGGTGAGGATAAATGAGTTATCGAACATTTATTGAGGTGCTGGTCTGGGCTAAGTTAATGAATTGATCAAACACTTTCTTTTAATATATAGGTGCATTCAAGGTACAGTGCACTGAATATGGACATTAACATAGATCCATTTAAACTTGGTCTGATATGTATAGTTGGGTTGTGAAGCTAGGCAGCATAGCTCAACAACATAGAAATGGTCATATATTAAATCTGAATATGCATACTTGGCTTCGTAATCTCGATGTGTTTCTCAAAGCCGTGTTTGGATGCGTTAAATGACAAGCATTTTGCTGCATTTAGATGTTGCTCTTGCTTGCTGCATTTGGAATTGTTGCTCTTGCTTCATTATATTGCATTGTGGATTGCTATTTTGGTAACTCGTAACTCTTTCAATGCAGAGAAAATCCAAACCAATGGTGAAAGCTCCAGAGATAAATCTGGGAGGTAGCAGGGAGTAGCGTTGGTCATAGGGGTAACAGGAATTGTAGGAAATTGCTTGGCAGAAATATTGCCATTATCTAACACTCCTGGTGGACCTTGGAAAGTTTATGGAGTTGCTAGGAGGCCTAAGCCAGATTGGTCTCCAGATAGTCCAGTGGAATACATTCAATGTGATGTTTTAGATAGAGAGCAAACTTTAGAAAAGATCTCATCATTGAAGGATGTCACTCATCTCTTTTGGGTTGTTTGGGTTAGCAGAGAGACAGAGGAGCAGAACTGTGAGGACAATGGAAGAATGTTGAGTAATGTGTTAGATGCCCTCCTGCCGTTGCAGAGAATTTACAGCACATATGTCTTCAAACTGGAGGGAAACACTACATTGGTCCATTTGATGCAGTGGCCATGAATCATAAATATCAACCTCACGAGGCACCCTTTCACGAAGAGCTACCTAGGCTACCTGTGCCCAATTTCTACTACACTCTCGAGGATATTGTATTTGAGGCTGCAAAGTAGAAAGAAGGATTAAATTGGTCCATTCACCATCCGACACACATATTTGGCTTCTCTCTTTGGAGCTTGATGAATGTTTTAGGCACACTCTGTGTTTACGCTGCCATTTGCAAACATGAGGGGTTTCTTTTCAAGTATCCAGGGAACATAATTTTGTGGGAATAGTTTATGGATGCATCTGATGCAGAATTAATTATAGAACAAGAAATTTGGGCTACCACAGATCCTTATGCAAAGAACCAAGCCTTTAATTGTGCTAATGGAGACGTGTATAAATGGAAACACCTCCCGGGAATACTCACATAGAAATTTGATCTGGAACCCTTACCATATGAGGGTGAAGGCTTTAGTTTGGTTGAGGCGTTGAAAGACAAAAATCTGGTTTGGGATGCCATTGTCAATGAAAATAAGCTCTGCCCAACAAAGATTGAAGAAGTTGGAAATTGGTGGTTTGCAGATTTAATACTAAATCCACCTTAGGGAGTTGTACTTAGCATGAATAAGAGTAAAGAGTATGGTTTCTTTGGGTTTCGAAACATAGAAACTTCCATGGAGCAATGGATTGACAAAATCAGGTCATCTAATATTGTTCCCTAGGTTTGATCGATCCCATTGTCTTGAATTAAAACCAAAAGGAGGGCTTACTTCACCGTTCATTCAGAACTTGCTTTTGTGATTCAACTTTCAAATTGTGCAGTGGAGGATTCATGATAGTTATGCTATATTTTGAAAGTTCTAGTTGGAGGTGTTGATAATAACAGAGCATACTTCCAGAGGAACGTATTTTTGTCAGGTCGAAGTATAGTTTGTGAGACTGGTTTGAAAATTGCTTGATATTTGGCGTGTTGTAACTTTGAAATGGAATTCCAGAAAGAGCTGAATCTCCAGTCTATTATTTCATCCAATTTTTCAAGCCATTTAGTTCTGTTACTAAAATCGAGCATTGGCAATCGCCATCTTATAGGATCGTTGATGTGTATCGCCTTAATCTTTATCAAATTGTGTTGCAAATTCAAGTTGATTCTATTATTTCATCCAATTTTTCAAGCCATTTAGTTCTGGTACTAATATCGAGCATTGATAATCGCCATCTTATAGGATCGTTGATGTGTATCGTCGTAATCTTTATCAAATTGTGTAGGCTGTCAACATTGAGCGTCTAGAGCAATTAGTGCAAATTCAAGTTGAGGTATCATGGTTATCTACCAAATACTCTTTGTTCTTTGTGTACGATGGAGGATATGGAGTATTTCTTGAAACCACTAATTTTTACTCTAGATATGTTACTTTGATTTCATATTTCTGGATTCCTATTTTGATATATTTCCTGATTACTTTATTATCAATGAACGAGCATACGCAGTCACTAGAATATAGGCTTATACAATATAATTAAACTATTTCATCACCATAAAATTATAATTTAAAATGCACACTTAAACTTGCAAATAGATTTGAACAAATTGGAAAGTAGTATAATCCATAGCAAAAGAACATTAATTCAGCATAATCAAAAGTTGTGAACACTTCATTTTTAGGAAGTATCTACTAACTGATTGTCAAAAAGGTACACTACACCAAACCATAGGCTCCCTGTTGCACTAGCTCCATTGCATTAGAGGCCAACCCTTAAGCTAAAACTATGAATCCACAAGGGTGATTTACCTATGGTTAACTTTAACTCTCTTCACATACTTCAATTTCTTTGCTCACAAACAATTTTTCATCTACAACAGCCCCAGTCCATAGTACTTTTTCCTGTTAGCTTGTAATCCAAGGAATGGGGTCAGTTTTACTAATCAACAATCCATTAGGCTAATCCACTTTCATTCTGGGCTCCAACATAGCATGGCCAAGAATTTTCACTGTTGGAATTCCAAATATTTTGAGTTGTAGAAAACTTTCAGAATGATAACAATCATCATTACAAATAGTCTTCATTATATTTATAAGTATTACACTATAACTAACATACCAAGTGCCCAAGGGTTTCTCAAAGATCTGAATCTATTTATGCATTTCAAGCAACAAGAGATAGCGGTCTCACCGAGAATTGTATCATCGAATTCTGGTGAAAAAAAGAAAAAAACATAAAACAATTAAAGTTCACCTTTATATTAATATTCAATGTTTCGATTACAAATTATGTTCGTTCATCTTATAGTAATTCATTATATACACATTTACATCATTGGTTGAGGGACTGGAATTGACATATTACAATTGCAATGCCTCCAACCTCTTAATTAGGGCATTGTTATACAATACCATTCAATGCCATGTCAGAATCTTCTCTAATGGTTAGTTTTGCAACCATGGTTAGTTTTGGCTGCAAACTAACTTATTTACTAGTTCTGTTTTAAAATAACTAAATGGCAAGTCTATCATTTTGGTCTTCTTAATATATTGCAACTTTTGTTTTGAATATTATTATCTTCGATGAGGAAAAAAACAACATTGTGTTAGAAGTAGCTCCTTGACTGTGAATAGAATGTTTGTATTTACTTCCTATTTTATAATAACAAGTAGGTGTTTTATGTTTTTTTTTTGTAATTTTTATGATATTTGTAGATGAGAGCTAATTGATTATTTGAAATTTCATTTAGATTAACATTTAGCTTCTTTGTAATTTTTATGGTGTTTGTAAATCAGATCGAATTGATTATGTCAAACTAAATTATGATCAAACACTAAGTATAGTTTCTTTGAATTCAATACTTGGACCCCCACTATTGAATGATCGCATTTAATAATATCTTGATAATATCTACAAAATCTTGTAGACCACGCTCATTGAAGCCCATTATTGGTCTTTGTGTATTCTACTCAGTTATGCAATCTAGGTCAAAAGTATTGGAGTGCAAGATTGAATTATCATAATTGGAAAAATGATAGGTCGTGTTAATACTATGCACATTAAATTGGATGTTATCATATTGATGTGGAGTTATGAACTTTAAAATTAACTAACTTTTAAATTCGATTTTTTTTAAATAATTATGGAGTATGTCTTGCCATTATGTTAGAAAAACATCATAATGATTTCCAAGATGTTATTTATCATATTGAGCCCAAGAAAACAAGTAATGAGAACTTTTGACTTCCATAGGGTAAGGGTGGGTTTTTGTTTTAGCTTCAACCACCTTTTTGAAGTGTAGTAAGAGTGGTTTTCTTTTCTGCTTCAACTACCTTGTTTAAATGTACAAATTTTGAAAATCTAGTTAATTTGAAACTTTTACATCATTTCAATAAGGTCGTGTGTTTATCACATAGAAATAGAATTCTTAGTATTAAATATTCAAAGACATTTTTGCAAACATCTTAAATGTGTCCACCAATAATCTAGGTATGTTCAAGTAGATAAAACACTAAAATACTTATACAACCTTTACGGCATGATCTAATTAAGCATATATGAAAACTACATTTATTAATAGCCAATATATAACAACACATTCAAATCCTAAGTTTCATTTAAGGCATACCAAATCACTCAACATTTCATCTTCACTATCCCAATAAATTACTGTATCAAACCAATCATGAAATTAAGAAAACATTGGTACAACCCTTTATCACAATATGAATATAAAGTACAACATCCTATTTTGCAACAATGTTTATAGTATCATGCACCTCCTACACATCAAATCTAAGGTCAATATTTATATTATCAAGCACCAAGAATGGTGAAGATTACGACAGTCTATTTTGAGGTTTCCGATACAGTCCAATTTACCCATTGTAATCTCATTATGATAACAATTAGCCGGAAGTTTAGTCCTGAAACCCAATACGACAAAGCTTAAGTTTGTCCAATAATGATTGTACATACTGGGAAAAGAACACTACTACCTACCAGCCTTGTTGGTTTCTTAAAACTGAATAAATACTCAAATACCGTTGAATCTTATTTGGAAACTGATTGATGCTTTGGTAGGAATTTGGAAGTCTGTCTTTACACTGGTGACGCACTAGGGATGAGCTGGTTGGAAATCTTAATATGCTTGCTTGCTGGCACCTGAAGGCAAGGTCTGGAGTTCTTTTCCCTTTGGTGATAGTAGTTAATATTGTTTGCACATATTTCCCTCAATGATATCAGAATTACTAGTGTTTACCTCTTTTTTGATTGCTATCACCTAAAGGCAAGGTTAGAGTTCTTTTCCCCTCGGTGATGGCAGTTTTAATATTGTTTTACATGCCTTCCCTGTTAGTGATGGTAGATTTATTCATCCTTTGGCTAGGGATTGAAGATCTATCCTGCTCTATAGTACTCACTTTGAATGGGGAGATACATGAACCTTGTACCTCATAAACTTGACCAATTAATGACTCTGTAGTAATCAAATTCTGGTAAGCCTCTAACATAGGGTGGAGGCTGGACTCTGGAAAACATATGTATGCATGCTTTATACATTTACCATTACTTCCAGTGCTTCTATGGCTTCTTTGCTTAATAAATGTCATTTTGACCATCCTTAGGGAGAACTTAGCACTTAATTTTAATAAAACGTGTAATTTGTAATTTGGATTTTTGGGTTTATATGGAGGATATATCCTAAAAATACTAAAATTGGTAACACTTTCTAAAATCTTCAACACTTTCCAAACACTTCAACTTTTGGCTCTCATGGACTTGAGTATACAATTCGCACAATGTTGTATGTTGTCAGCTAAGTTTGCAGGTTGATACATGTTTGGTGATCTAGTTGCAGGTTTTTTTGAAGTTTTACATCTTTTTATCCTTTTTTTCAAAAGAAAATACTTCGCGGAAAACCTTCTAAGTTCTAAGTGCTTTCCTATGATCTGTGAATGGTAAATGAGGTAAACGTTGATCCTGATTCTGGAGTGATTCTAGAGCGTAATATAAAGATGATCAAGAAAGTCGAACTTGTAACCTCTCAAATTTGGGAAAAGATCTCATGTCTGGCTCATCTTGAACTAACCCCTGAGGCTCTACACTCTTCTACTTGTAAAGCAAGCATTCACAAATTTAGCTTTTCAGGTTTTTCAATTTTCATATCTTCATTTTTTGGTTTATCAATTTATGTTAAACTGCTCTCATTGTGTTTCATCATTTTTTTTCTATTTGTCAGTGTGGCATGAATTTGGTAAACCTTTCCACTTGACTAAATAGAGTTTATAAATTGATGGACGTGTAATTGGTCATTCAACGTTGCTCTTGTTCATCATTTGACCTTGTGTTAGATATATAAATGTTTGAAACATTGAAATTTTAAGTGATGTATATCGATGATTGCCTTGTCATTAGAATTTTACATGGTTCAATTTCCTTTTGCTTTTAAGTTTAACTTATCTCTTTTGTTTTTGACTTTACTTTGTTGCAGAAACCTTTAGGAAATCACTCCTCTTAGATGTACCATCACTTACTTTAATGGGAATACCTTTTTATTTTTATGAAAGGTTACATATTTATTGTGCTTGAACTATTTGACACCTTTGCTGACCTATTCATATTGGTAATTCCACTAAGTTCACAACTCTGGACGGTAAGGAGGGGTGGTTTTCTTGTACTTTGTTGACACCAATTAAATTTCATTTTGTCTACATGCTCTCTAGGATTTATCTGCAACATGTTTTCAAAACTTTATTTACCATGTTTGTTGTACCATCGATTTGCAAATGGGAAAAATGTACCAATCACTTTGAAAATAAATATACTTATCACTTGTAATTGTTTTGTGCACTCCATGCAAATGCACACTATCCTTGACCGAAGAAAATGAGTCATTACCTGTATGTTTTGAGATCGTTCCGATATAAAATTTTCGAAGATTTCCAACAAACATTTGTCTCATATTTAAATGAGTGTTTGAAATTATTTTATGCAACACTCCCCTTTAATTACAAAAAACAAAAATTTAAACTAAGATATTTTCTGGTCCGAGTCTAAGCTATGCTTACAATTTTTTATTTATTTATTTATTTTTTATTTTTTTACATCAGTTGGATTTCCTTTTCTTTGCTTCATTGCTTTAGCTTTGTCTTTTTGTTGTAAGCTTCAGATTTCAGTGTCTTTATTGGCTGGCGCAACTGCTCGCGATTCTTTTCCAAGTTTTCCATGCATGTCCTCTATTTCTTCAAAAATTGGCTTGTATGTAAACGACTATCACATGTCATCTTCAATAGCTTTCTCTTCCTCAATTTGTTCCAAAATAAATAATAAAAATATTTTGTCTCTCAAGGACATTATTGCATGGAAATTTCATTAACATTTTTATTTTCTATAACATCCATGTTGCCTTCAACATTCATTGTTGCAACTTCTATGAAAACATCATTAACACATGGTGTTTCAAGCCATGTTTCAAGAAGTTTTAGTGTGAGAGATTCTCAATGAATACATCAACCTCTTTTTCAATGAAGATAAGTTATTGTAGCATATGCTGCTAATCAATGCCAATGGCATGTCCATGTTTATTTCAAAATGATTTAATGTATCTAACATTATCTACAATATAATCTGAAAGATAACCCATCGATCATAACAAACCATAGCAGCTAGATTCTTTTAATGTCTTAAAAAAAAACAATGGATGCAACTTTGCGAGAGAAAAATG
>APFE031539307.1:27124-37516 GCA_000404065.3 Pinus taeda
ATATATTGCGTGGGCCTTGAGCATGCTGCAATAAGGAATTTTGGTTTTAAGCCTAATCCAAGCTTCAGAATAATAACTGAAACCAATACTTATTATCACTTTATTTGTTTGGAACCTTGAGGCGTCTCTAGCTCCCCTTTTAACAATGCTACATGTCAACAATATTTTGCAATAAGGAATTTTGGTTTTTAAGCCCAACCCAAACTTTAGATTAACAACTGAAACCAATACTTATTATGATCCAAGTGGATGTTGGTGGCCACCCTCCTATTCCACCTAGACCTCCAATCAGTTTCATATGTTTCCTTTTTTATTTCAGCGTTTATTATTTTTAGCAGTTTTTTGGGACCTGAACTTCTGGAGCAGTTTTTACCCCCTAAATGACGTTTTTTGAGGTCCACAATAGGCTCATAGCCATAGGCATGTGCCTATTGCAAATCCTGTAGTACTCGGAGAGACCTTTCCAACAAGTCATTGTACATGCCAAAAAGAGATAATATGACAAAGTTATGACCCCAAGAAGCTGGCTACCCAACTAACCTCAACGGGGCCCACAAACTCTTGGTGTTACATCTCCTGGGGTTAGGGTTTTTGTTGTTTAGGCTTTTCCCTCGTTGTTCAATAATAAATAGGCCCTTGAGCTTCATTGTAACACAATTTAAATACATGTAACCACCACATCTCTTCTCAGAGATAAGCTACCATCGCCCGAGCTAGTTTATTTCCATTCTATTCGTAAGCATATTTCACTATTTTGATATTAATGAAATGAAGTGTTATTTCTACTGCATCTTTGTATTTATGGATATATCTGTAATTTGTTGCGTTCTTGTTTAAGTTTGGATCAGTGGTATCAGAGCAGTCTGCTCTTTCTTTGTTTTTCTTTGCATGTCCCCAACGAGGTCAGGGTATAAGGAGTTAGGGCTTGAACTAGTTGAATCTTTGCAAGACCAGCCTCACAAACCCCGGCGATTTCCCATGGCAAAAGAAAAGAAACATGAGGGAGCAAGAGATCCTTTCAAAAGATTTCTCGAGGAAGCTCTCGAGCGATAGGGGAATGCAATGATGGATAACTTTGCTCAGATCTTCTGACAGCTACCCACAAGCAAACATCTTCATCCAACAGCCACTCTGGAGGGGCCAATCCTTTTAAGGTACAAGTTAACTTTGATATTCCCATATTTGAGGGCCAGATAGATGCAGACGTCGTAGATAAATGGTTGAATATGTTAGAATGATATTTTCCAGTTCATGACTTTTCTAATCGGGAAAAGATTACTTTTGCACTTCTCAAAGTCACCCCACACGTCAAGAATTTGTGGGAAACCTATTGTGAACAAAAGAACGAGAGGGAATCCTCACTTTTCAGTCACACCCTCTTGGGATTATTTCTGAGACGCCATCAGGGAAAAATATTACCCTGTCGGGAGCTATGAAGATAAATACATAAAGTGGACCACGCTATGGCAGGGAAGGGACCAAGATGTGTTGGAGTTCACAAATGTTTTCCATACCCTCTGCGTGAAGTTGGGTATTAGGGATTCTAAGCAACATTTGGTATCAAGTACCGCAACTATCTACACAACTGCATCCATGATGAGATAAAGTTCCTAGAAATTTCCTCGCTCAGCACGGCATACCGATACACTATCAAGATTGAATAGAAGTTTAAACAAAAGAAGCGAGACTTTGGATTTACGAATCTGAAGCAAGAAAAAGGCACCCCCAAACCACAGAGCAAAGGCCAAAGCCAAGGCGAGGTGACCTAGGACAACCTGCCGAAGCCGCAAGCAAAGAACAACACCATGAAGACAAAGAAGGACATGGGAAAATGGTGTGAGTTCCATAAGAGCTCCACTCACAACACAAGTGAGTGTCGGGCCAAACAGTCACTGGTGGCCGAGCTTAAAGCTTTTGATTCAAACGCATGTTCTGACTCTGAGTTAGAACCTGACAGGGGGAATGATAAAGGGAAGCAGATCATTGATCTGGAGCCTAGTGCCACCATGGCCACCACCAAGATCTAGAAGAATGAGCTTGAAGATCCAGAAGAGGGGGAACGCCTCTTCCACTCAAAGATGTGGGTGAAGGGTTCTCTGCCAAAAGAACCTCATTTCAGTAGAGGTTGTGAAGTAGTTGGGCCTACCGACAACAACACATTTGCAACTGTACACCATCAGGTGGCTTCACCAAGGATGAGATCTTCACGTCAGCCAGTAGTGTCGCCTTCTCTACAACATCAAGCCCTTCATAGATGAGGTATTGTGCGATGTTGCTCCTCCTGAAGTTTTTGATGTATTATTAGGACAACCATACTTGTGGAAGCGACATGTTGTATATGAGTCTATACCTCGCTTTGTGATTATTACTTTGGGCAATAAGTTGTACAGTATACTGGAGGTAGCCCCGCCTACTACCCTCTCTTTGATCAATGCAAATCAATGCATTAATATCATTTCCTTGACTAAGAAATTTGTTTTCCTTATGATTCGCCCTTAAGGCAAGAAGAAGGTCGTGGCGACGACTTTTAGCTAGGGCTCCTTTGCACAGTAGCAGCAGATGGACAAGGTCGTGGAGGAGTCCAAGGACATTTTAGCCTCACCTACAGGGGTAACTTTGCATTGTTAGGTCAAGCACTCCATCGATCTGACCCCGGGTGCGCCGCTAACCAATGGACTGATCTATCGACGCTCTATTTTGGAGAACGATGAGATCAAGAGGCAGATTCAAGAGCTGTTGTAGAAAGGGCACATTAGGCCAAACTCATCACCCTGTGGAAGCTTGATTGTATTGGTACAGAAGAAGGATGGGACTTGGAGGTTCTGTATACTATCAGGTGCTGAAAAATATCACTGTCAGGAATAGGTGCCCAATCCCACAGATTGATGACCTTTTGGACCAGCTCAATGGGGCCAAATATTTCAGCAAGATTGACTTGAAGTTTGGTTATCACCAGTTTCCTATTGAACGCTCGGATGTGTGGAAGACTTCCTTCAAATCTAAGGAGGGCCTTTTCGAATGGTTGGTCATGCCTTTTGGGTTGACAAATGCCCCCAAAACCTTCATGAGATTGATGAACGACATCTTGTGACCCTTCACCAATGCATTCATGGTGGTGTATTTAGATGACATATTGATCTTTAGCCAAAGTTGGGAAAAACACCTCCACCATATTCGACAGGTCCTTCAAACCAACAACACAAGTTGTGTGCCAATTTGGAGAAATGCACTTTTGACATGACCCAGGTTCAATATGTGGGGTACATCATTGATGAGAAGGGTGTGCATGTGGACCCAACCAAGATTCAATTCATTTGGGATTGGCCAGTCCCAACCACTTTAACAAAGCTCCGCAGGTTTTTGGGTCTTGCTGATTTCTGTCGTAGGTTCATGTTGGGTTTCTCTCATATCACTTGGCCTTTAAGTCAAGTCACCAAGGGCAGAGTGAAAGCATAGTTTTTTTGGTCTGAAACCTGACATAAGGAATTTTCCAATTTGAAGCATCATTTTTTCTTTGCACCAATGCTCATATTACCAGACCTACAACAACCATTTGAGATTGAGACAGATGCCTCTGACTATGCTATTAGTGCAGTTCTTACTCAGTAGGGGCATCCAGTGGCTTACCACAGTGAGATAATTTCAAACACAGTCCGAAAGTATCCCACTTATGACAATGAAATGTATTCCATTGTGCAGGCATGTCGTCAATGGAAGCATTACATTATGGGGAAGGAAACAATCATCCACACAGACCACCGACCCCTGCAGTTCATACAGACACAAGGGAAGTTGCAGAATAATCGCCATCAAAAATGGTCCACCTACCTACAATGGTTCCATTTGAACATTAAGTACAAGAAGGGTAGCACCAATAATGTTGCAGGCTGCCTCAACCGACCACCAATCATGGCGCTAATCACTGTGCTTGACTCCTATCGGCACGAGACTTTGGGGTGGCCGCATCTTTACCAAAGCGATCCAAAATTCAACAACACATACCAAATACTCCTCGAAGGGAAGCAAGTTCTGAATTTTCACCTTCAGGATGCACTGTTATGCCACCTGGGACACATCTATGTTCCTTCGAGCGAGCATGCCAAGATGATTTGGGAGGCACACTATAATCGGGTCATTGTACATTTCAGAGTAGAGAAAACAGTGATGGTACTGTAAAAGTATTTTTATTGGCCGAAACTTCACTAGGATGTTGGGAATAACATTAGATCACGTACAACATGCGCCATTGCAAAACCAACCACAAAGAAGCAAGGCCTATATACTCCTCTACCTACTCCTAGTCGACCTTAGGAATCTATCTCCATGGATTACATGCCAGGCCTTCCTTCTACTAAGCACGGCAACGACTACGTTTTCGTGATCATCGACAGATTCTCTAAGATGGGCATCATAGTGGCCTGCAAGAAGAGTATCACAACAAAGGCCAATGCTAAGCTCTTCTTTGAGCGAATGTGGGTACACTTTAGGATCCCACAATCCATTATCTCAGATTAGGACAACAAATTCCTAAGTTCATTTCGGTCAAGTTTCTGGTCGATGTTGGATACCAAACTTACTAATTCCATGGTGTTCCACCCCCAAACTAATGACCAAACATAGGTCTTCAACAGGATGATTGTTCACATTCTGTGCATGTACAACTAGAAGCATCCATGCACATGGGATGACAACCTCCCCTATGTCCAAAATAGCTACAACAGAGCTCTCTATAACTCAATGGGCCATAGCCCCTTTCAGGTAGGGCTGGGATTTCAACCATTATGTTCCATTAATGTGGCCATACCATTTGCAGCTACTCAAGATTATTTGGCTCATGTCTAGTCCCAAGTCAACGAGGCTAACAACTTCATTGAGCACATTCAACACATTTGCCAGCAGGTCCATGATATATTGGACAAAGCTAATGCTAAGTACAAGAAACGCCATGATCAACATCGAGTGTCGCCAAGTTCTATGTGGGCGACAAAGTTTGGCTACAGTTGCAGAAGGAGCACCTCACTGGACCCCACTACAAGCTTCACCCACTTCGATATGGGTCATACACCATCACCAAGGTTGTAGGTGACAATGCCTTCAAGCTCAACATCCCTTTGTTCCTTGGTATGCATCCAGTGTTCAATGTAGATCGACTTCGTCCATACTTTCCACCATTTTTGGACACATCTGACATTGTAGAACAACTCACAACAACAGAGCTCAACTCGAATTGCATGGAACAAGCCACAACTGATCAACTCATGGAGACATAGATCAAGAACACTTGCTAATAGAGGATCCAACTATATCGAGTTGTCAAAGCAAGCCAACTCCTTCACCAAGGCAAGTGGTTCACCAGGGACCAAGTTCAACAGAATTTCCTCACCTCATGAAGAATCTGCAGGCAATGGGGACCATTGCTTCCTAAGGGGGGAGGATTGATCTAGGTGGATATTGGTGGCCACCCGCCTATTTCACCTAGACCTCTAGTGAGTTTCGTATGTTTCCTTGTTTATTTAAGCATTTACTATTTTTAGCATTTTTTCAGGTCTTGAACTTTCGGAGTAGTTTTGACCCCCTAAATGACGTTATTTTTAGGTTCACAGTAGGCCCATTTCCATAGGCAAGGGCCTACCGTAATTCCTGTAGTACTCAGAGAGAACTTTCCAACAAGGTATCGTATGTGCCAAACATAGATAATATGACCATGTTACAACCCCGAGAAGTTGGTTGCCCAACTAACCCAAACGGGCCCCACAAACTCTTGGCGTTACATCTCCTAGGGTTAGGGTTTTAGTTGTTTAGGGTTTTCCCTTGTTGTTAAATAATAAATAGGCCCTTGAACCTCATTGTAACATAGTTCGAAGGCATGTAGCTGCCACATCTCTTATCAAAGATAAGCTACCATCGCCCGAGCTAGTTCATTTCCATTCTGTTTGTAAGCATATTTCAATATTTTGATATTAATGAAATGACGTGTTATTTTTGTTGCATCTTTATATTTATAGTTATACTTGTAATTTGTTGCATTCCTTTTCAAGTTTGGATCATATTATCACTCTATTCGTTTGGAACCTTTAGGCATCTCTAGCTCCCCTTTTAACAATGCTACTTGTCAAAAATACACTCCAATGATATCTTGATGTTTGGATCTTTACCCTCGACCATCATCAAGATTGTTGCTTTTCTTATTTATGCCACTGAGCTTTCAAAGTGTATGGAATGATCATCTCATATGTAAATGCATTTTGTTTTAAAACTAGTGTAGATCCATCTTAAATCTGGATCTACCAAGCGTTGAGAGGAATCAGATTTGATCCCTCTCGGTGCTTGGTATATCTAGATTTGATCCCTCTCGACGCTTGGTATATCCATATTTAAGATGGATTTAGGTTGTTAGAATCTATATATTTCCTCTTTGGGCACATGGTATTGGTGTACATTTGTTAGATGTTTGACTGAATCAAATTAAAATAAAATGCATGTAGTGCTTTGACTTCTTCATGCTTTTAGAATGTTATGTAGGAAATCAAATGAATTTCAATTGTTTGGGCACATGTATTGATAATCCATAGTATTGGCCTATGGTATTAATCCATGGTATTGTAATAAAACCTATTTACTTTTTACCTCAATTTTATTTTGAATATTAATTTTGTATTTTATACTATTTTTTTGTTTTGTTTTAATTTGTTTTACTTTTATTTTTATTTTTATGTAATATGACTGCATCAATGTATTTTGATGATGGAAAGTGTTTCAATGGTGCCAAGCCTTGGAAAGATGCATGCACTACTATATAGTAGGTTTTGCACACACACACACACACACACACACACATATAGATATATATAGGAGATCATTATGCGCCATATATAAACTCATTGTAGTTCCCATGTTTTTTGATGATAGGTGATTACTCTCAGAAAAGTGTATGTAGGTGAATGAGCTTGCGGTCACATATACTCTTTACCTCTTTTTCAAATTCGTAACATTAATTCCACATTTGTAACAAGTGAATGTGATAAGTCATATATATAACATTCTTGTTGCCATTATATTTCGACATTGAATAAAGGCCTTTTGATCTATGGCACAGATTACCCTTAGTCGAGAGTGCACATGACATTTCAAAATATTAGAAAATCCAAGGCGTGAAGGCACTAAAGCCATTGGTTTTATTCTTAAAGTATGAGTTTGGCTCAAACAAAATGTTATAAGTCACAATGTGTTAAGGCCATGAATGTATATATGAGGACCTTTCAAATAAACATAAAGGGGGTTGTTTTTATTTTTAAAGTAGGAGTTTGGCTTGGACAAAAGGTTATATCACAATGTGTTAAGGCCATGAATGTATAGATGTAGACCTTTAAAATAAACATAAAGGGGTTGAGGGACAGTGATGCATAAAATGTATATGTCATGGGAAAGCATAAGAGGCTCAAAATGTGTTGAGAGAGACACCACTACCAACATTATTATGGGAACAAAATGGTGAATCATAACATTCTTTTAGAAGGAGAGGGTTTGATGCATAGATTAGGCTCTTTTTCTTTTTCGGTATTTAGAGTCATGAATTTTTTAACAAGATATGCCATGTCACCAATACACTGATGGGTTTTATAAGATAAAATAC
Source organism: Pinus taeda (assembly GCA_000404065.3). NCBI lineage: Eukaryota > Viridiplantae > Streptophyta > Pinopsida > Pinales > Pinaceae > Pinus > Pinus taeda. The sequence goes on from APFE031539307.1 coordinate 34,758, forward strand.
GCAAAAGTGCTATGAGAGAAAGAGGGTAGGTATTTCTTCTTTTGATTTTTTACAATGCCAAGATGACGAAGGCATGGGATCTTTCATGATAAACCCACTTATTGTTTGAGTTACGCCAGGTCATGGATCACATTCTTCAATAGGAGTATGAAGACCTTTTGCTTCAGAGGAAGAAAGAGGATATTTTCTTTCGATTTTCGCGAAGAGCACTGAGGCACATGATTGAAAAGTCATGTGACATACATATGAGTAGATTTGAAGATGGAAAGATAACACCCACAATGGCTTATGAAACTTTTAAGATTGTTGTGGTGTGTCAATAATGAGGTCATGCATATTCAATATCTACATATGTAACATCTCCACAATGAAGATGTTTGGTTGAGATAATTTGAAATAAAAAAGGGAAGATAATTTGAATTAAATGACCTCAAGGAGAGAGGATTTAAATATTTCCCTTCTTTTTTGCCATGAAAATCTATAAATAGAGATATTGAGGAAGATGTCATTTTATCTGTTAGACCTTCCCTACTTAAATGAAATACCATGAAAAGGGTTGGTGCTTTCTAAAATGTTATAATCCATGAAGGTTACTTCTTTTCAACTACTTGCTCGAGAAGAATAATCTTTGTCGATTAGGATAGATCCCCTCCATACTTTGGATTCTTACCTTCATAATCTCAATAAACTTTAATACTTTCTCTTATAGAGTGATGATTTCTTAAAAACAATTTTGGCATAAAATTTGAAAAAATTCATTGTACATGAAAAATAAAACATTCTTATTAACATTTTACCAAAATAAATAATGAAAAGCCTAAGATTGACTTTGATATATTTTAACAAATAATTAGTAAAAACCCTTAATTTAAATCTTATAATAATAGGGCACAATTTATACTTTCATTACTCATTCACCATGATAAATAAAAATTATTTAAAAAAAACTATACTTTTACTCATTTGAAACCACACAAACTGAGGTATGGATAGGACCTTTAAGGATCGGTGCCCCTCCATGTGAAATCTCTATATGGATTGCTCTATTACTCTCAACAAAGTGTGTGGCCCTTCAAACTTGGAGCCTGCATGTAAGTGAATGAGCTTGCAGTCACATATACTCTTTATCTCTTTTTTCAAATTTGCAACATTAATTCCACATTCATAACAAGTGAATGTAATGATTCATATATATAACATTCTCATTGCCATTGTATTTCGACACTAAATAAAGGCATTTTGATCTGTGGCACATATTACACTTGGTCGAGAGCGCACATGAAATTTCAAAGTATTACAAAAGCCAAGGAGTGAAGGCACCAAAGCCAATGGTTTTATTTTTAATGTAGGAGTTTGGCTCGAACAAAAGGTTAGAAGTCACAATGTGTTAAAGCCATGCATGTATAATGAGGACCTTTCAAATAAACATAAAGGGGGTTGTTCTTATTTTTAAAATAGGAGTGTGGCTCAAACAATAGGTTAGAAGTCACAATGTGTTAAGGCCATGAATGTATAGATGAGGACCTTTAAAATAAACATAAAGGGGTTGAGGGATAGTGATGCATAAAATATATATGTCACGGGAAAGCATAAGAGGCCCGAAATGTGTTGGGAGAGACACCGCTACCAACATTATTATGGGAACAAAATGGTGAATCATAACATCCTTTTAGAAGGAGAGGGTTCAATGCATAGATTAAGCTCTTTTTATTTTTCTGTCTTTAGACTCATAAGAAATTTAACAAGATATGCCATGTCACCAATACACATTTGGATCTTAGAAGATAAAATACCCAAAAGTGCTATGAGAGAAAGAGGGTAGGTCTTTCTTCTTTTGATTTTTGACAATGCTAAGATGACAAAGGCATGATATCTTTCATGATAAACCCACTTATTGTTTGATTTATGACAGGTCATGGAGCACATTCTTCAATAGGAGTATGGATACCTTTTGCTTCGGAGGAAGAAATAGGACATTTTCTTTCAATTTTTGAGAAGAGTACTGAGGCCCATGATTAACAAGTCACGTGACATAAATATGAGTAGAGTTGAAGATGGAAAGGTGACACCCACAATGGCTTACGAAACTCTTAAGATTGTTGAGGTGTGTAAACAATGAGGTCATTCATATTCAACATCTACATATGTACCATTAGGATGTCTTTTAATATCTCCACAATGAAGATGTTTGGTTGAGGTAGTTTGAAATTAAAAACGGAAGATGATTTGAATTAATTGACCTCGTTAAAGGAGACATGATTTAAATATTTCCCTTCTTCTTCGCCATGCAAATCTATAAATAGAGACTTTGAGGAAGGTGTCATTTTAATCCGTTAGACCTTCCCTACTTAAATGAAATACCATGAAAAGGGTTGATGCTTTCTAAAATGTTAGAATCCATGAAGGATTACTATTTTTCAGCTACTTGCCCGAGAAGAATAATCTTTGTCGATTAGGGTAGATCCCCTCCATACTTTCGATTTTGGCCTTCATAATCTTAGTAACATTTAATACCTTCTCTTATAGAGTGACGATTTCTTAAAAATAATTTTGGCATAAATAAAAAAAATCCCTTATACATGAAAAATAAAACATTCTTATTAACATTTTACCAAAATAAATAATGAAAAGCCTAAGATCGCCTTTTATACATTTTAGAAAATAATGAGTAAAAAATCTTAACTTAAATCTTATAATAGTAAGGCATAATTTATATTTTCATTACTCATTCATCATGATAAATAATAATAATAATTATT
>APFE031539307.1:37674-54728 GCA_000404065.3 Pinus taeda
TAATACTTTTCTATATTTGAAACCACAAATTGAGGTATGGATAAGACCTTTAAGAATTGGTGTCCCTCCATGTGAAATCTCTATATGTTTTGCTTTATTACTCTCAACAAAGTTTGTGGCCCTTCAAACTTGGAGCTTGCATGTAGGCGAATGAGCTTGCAGTCACATATACTCATTATCTCTTTTTCAAATTTACGACATTAATTCCACATTCATAACAAGTGAATGTAATGAGTCATACATATAACATTCTTGTTGCCATTGTATTTTGACATTGAAGAAAGGCCTTTTGATCTATGGCACATATTACCCTTGGTCAAGAGTGCGCATGAAATTTCAAAGTATTAGAAAAGCTAAGAAGTGAATGCACCAAAGCCATTGGCTTTATTTTTGAAGTAGGAGTTTGGCTCGAACAAAAGCTTAGAAGTCACAATGTGTTAAGGCCATGAATGCATAGATGAGGATCTTTCAAATAAACATAAAGGGTTTCTTATTTTTATTTTTAAAGAAGGAGTCTTACTCGAACAAAAGGTTAGAAATCACAATGTGTTAAGGCCATGAATGTATAGATGGGGACCTTTAAAATAAACATAAAGGTGTTGAGGGACACTGATGCATAAAATCTATATGTCATGGGAAAGCATAAGAGGCCCAAAATGTGTTAAGAGAGACACCGCCACCAACATTATTATGCGAACAAAATGGTAAATCATAACATTCTTTTATAAGGAGAGGGTTCAATGCATAAATTAGGCTCTTTTTCTTTTTTGGTTTTTAGTCTCATAAGAAATTTAACAATATAGGGCATGTTGCCAATACACCGATGGGTCTTAGAAGATAAAATTCATAAAAGTGCTCTGAGAGAAAGAGGGTATTTCTTTCTTATTTTGATTTTTGACAATGCTAAGATGACGAAAACATGAGATCTGTCATGATAAACCCGCTTTTTTTTTATTTATGACAGGTCATTGAGCACATTCTTTAATAGGAGTTTAGAGACCTTTCATGATGAGTATCGAGTCCCGTGATTGATAAGTCACACAACATACATATGAGTAGAGCTGAAGATGGAAAGACGACACCCATAATGCCTTACTGAACTCTTAGGATTGTTGAGGTGTGCCAACAATTAGGTCATTCATATTCAATATCTACATATGTACCATTATGATGTCTTCAATAACCTTTAATACTTCCTCTTATAAAGTAATGATTTCTTAAAAGTATTTTTGACATAAATTAAAAAAAAATCTCATATATGAAAAATAAAACATTCTTATTAACATTTTACCAAAATAAATAATGAAAAACCTAAAATTACCTTTTATATATTTTAATACATAATGAGTAAAAACCTTGACTTAAATCTTATAATAATAATAATAAGACACAATTTATATTTTCATTACTGATTCACCATGATAAATAAAAATTATACTTTTACTCACTTGAAACCACAAACTAAGGTATGCATAAGACCTTTAAGAATTGGTGTCTCTCCATGTGAGATCTCTATATGATTTGCAACACTTCCATGCATATCTATTCTCTAAGCCTTTTTTACAATAAACTTCACAATGAATATTTGGTTTTTAACTCAAGAACACAATGTAGATGCTTAATCTTGGCTATTTACCAATAATGACACTTTATCAATAGTATACTTCTTTTAGTTTGTGGGTATGACAAAAGAATGTTGCAATGTATTTGTTATAGATTTTGGAAAATTGTTTGGCATGTTTTTTCGGTCTAATTTATTGTAATCACAAATGACGCTTTATCAATAATATATTTCTTTTAATTTGTGGGTATATAAAATAATGTCGTAGTCTTTTTATTTTATGTTTTGGAAAATTGCTTAACATGTTTTTCTGTCTAATTTATTGTAATCACAAGTTTGGGTTGTGAATTTTCCACAATCCAAGTGACATATGGATTTTTCAAGGTGTTGAATCCATATATACAGTGAAAAAACGATTTTAAGCAACAAAAATAAGGATTTAGCCATCAAAATTTCAACGTAAAATTTTGATGAGGAACTAACAACCTCCCTAGATATATGCAACAACCCACTAGCTACATATATCAGGAACTCATAGTTCAACCTATGACCGAGACATTCAAAGACCACTGGAACTAGAACTGAGATACTAGATTGTAATGAGACACCTATCCTTTTAGTCTTACTATGACAAGCCATTTCTCAAAAAACTTAATCTCACATGAATGAGATTAAGATGTCAAACAACAGTGCCTACCCCTTGAACTAAGCACCTAACCAAAAACTCCAAAAAAATAAAAAAAAATAAAAAAATAAAAATACTCTAATACCTAAAACACCTCTATCACGTCCCCTTTATAAAGAGAAAAAATAAAAAAAATAAAGGTCATTAAGTTAATTAATTAATTTGTTTAGTTTTTAAATACGATGATCGATGTGTATATCCTAAACCCTATTTCATGCTTTTTAATGCAAACCCTAAAATCCTCTCCCTGCTTTGAGAGTTGCGGGTTAGTTGGAGCTTGAAGAGAACCTGTGGCAAGGAGCTTCCATGGCGACGGCTTGTACTGTCAAAGATGTTTCACCTCACGAATTCGTCAGGGCTTACGCTGCCCATCTCAAGCGTTCGGGAAAGGTACTTATCGTTTCTTTTTATGTCTGTCTGAAATACTTCTGTGTTGATTTTGGGCATTTTCAAGAATTTTTTGGTTAGAAATTCAGATTATAGTCATATTCATATTGATGGTTATCTCAAATCCCAGATTGAGCTTCCCCATTGGACCGATCTTGTGAAGACCGCCACATTCAAGGAACTTGCTCCATATGATCCTGATTGGTATTATGTCAGAGCAGGTATCTCAATAGCATCCTTGCAATAAGTGAAGTCTCTCCATTTTTGGTAATAAATATTTTTTTATATGGACTCCGAGATTCATCAGTATAAATGATACCGTGTTTTTGGGTTTATTTCAGCTTCTATGGCACGCAAGATTTATCTGAGACATGGAATTGGAGTTGGTGCTTTCCGTAAGATCTATGGTGGGAGTCAGAGAAATGGGTCTCGCCCACCACATTTCTGTAAGAGCAGTGGTTCTATAGCACGCCATATACTGCAGCAACTGGAGAAAATGAACATTATTGAGATGGATCCCAATGGGTGAGTGCCACAACCGTTTTACTTTCGTATTAGTTTATCAGCTATTTTAGCAAATCGGCTGTTGGTTTTTCAATCTCGTGGTCAGAGAGTATTGAAAGTATTCATCTCTGGTTCTTGTTTGTTTCTTGCGCTATACTTCTCTCTGGTTGTCAAAAAAGGGATAAAAGAAAAGAAAAGAAATAAATAAATCATATGAATATCTAGATATGGCCAAATTAGGTCAATAGGAGAATGCAATGTCTCTGCAGGATTTCCCAAGGCATCTGCAAAGATCTAAAATATAGTTTAGCAACCGGAAGAAAACAAATAACAATAATCATAATAGTAATGGTAAGAGGTAAAACCTAGGATAAACCTCAGACCATGAAGCAGAGACCGTTTATGTGTAAAGAGAAAAACATGGAAGAACAAATTCTTTTGAAGCAGATGGGGAGAAAAGGGCAATGATGATAAGTTCTTTTAATAGATAGCCATGGTCGGCTATTTAATATGCTTGTTCTGCAATGAATTTTAGTTTGCTTAAAAGGGGATGTTTTTCTGAATAAGAGCGCAGGTCAGCCGCCGAAAAAAAGTGTATCTCTCAACAAGTATCCAAACCATACATGAATAAAAGGTATAGACTCCAGAGGATATATATAACTCCCTATAGCTCAGTGTTGGTTCCAGTTTATTCCTGTAAACCAAGTATAGTTGTTCACATGGATGAATAGGGAGTTGTTGATTCTAAAGCACTCCTAAGATATGACCATTAATTTTTCAAAGTTTTCAAGCAGTTGGTAATGATGGTCGGAAAAGTGGAATCTAAGTCCAATGGCGGCACACCCTTCTACAGTAGAATGATATATATAGCTCTCTATAGCACAGTGCTGGTTCCAGTTTATTCCTGTAGACCAAGTATAGTTGTTCACATGGATGAATAGGCAGTTGTTGATTCTAAAGAACTCCTAAGATATGACTATTCATTTCTCAAAGTTTTCAAGCAGTTGGTAAAGATGGTCGGAAAAGTGTAATCTAAGTCCAATGGTGGCACACCCTTGTACAGTAGAATTAGTAAGCTAGGTCCAATGCCACTGTCTATTTACAGTATTGATAAAATGAAAGAATCATTTTTATTACGCTACAATTGAATTTTTGTAGTTTTATTTATGGTTTTTTTTTGGGGCAGACATTCCTACAAATGTAAAGAGCATGTTCTTAGTTTATGGTATCCTTAGAGGATGTCTTAAGATCCCTTTAGGAATTATGTGGTCCATCTGCCTTGGACAAAGAGTAGAGGGAGTAGTACCTATTTGGAGACCTGGGGTATAGTGGTTTAGTTGCACATGGTCAGGCTACAAAAATGTTTATGTCAACTTAAGCAGCATTGCCAAATAAGAGATATCCAACCTCAGTTATATGAAAAAAATGGACTCTCGAAAGGGTAATGTTTATTCTTTTTTCCTGCTACTTATGAAACAACCCGAGGACCTTGATATAGTTCCATATGTGGATGGGCCAGACATTTGCATACCCATTACTGGGTGTCCCTTCGAATCATCTTACAGACATGTTCATGCTAGTGCTGGCATGCATTTTTTCTATTTTCAAAGGGTAATGTTTTTTCTTTTTCCTACTACTTATGAAACAACCCTAGGACCTTGATATAGGTCCATATGTGGATGGGCCAGACTTTTGCATACCCATTACTGGGTATCCCTTCGAATCATCTTACACACATGTTCATGCTAGTGCTGGCATGCGTTTTTTTTGTTTGTTTTCAACAGATCAGAATGGTTCGCATCTGTCAGAATTAACTTGTCCTATTCACATTCATGTGAGGTCTCTGATGACTGTCTTTTCTCCTCATACAATGTAATATTTTTATGGTTGTTGAATTTTATATTTAGTTGGAGATTGTTTTAAGACACCTGATTTGAGGTCATATAGAAGAATTTGGTCTGGAACCAGCAACCCTGCGTCAATTGTGATATGAAATTTTTCTGATATTTTTTAACTGATGATTTTATGTGTTGTCTAGAATAGATTCTGTTAATGAATGTCGGCTTTCATTTCAACAGTATTGGTCTACACTCTATTGTTGTTTATGATAGTGTTTTCTTTATGTATACACATAAATGTGTTTATTCTTCTATTTTTGTTTTTTAATTCAATCCTCAAGAATGTTTACATCCAATTTACTCTTCAGTCAATTTGTCATGTGTGTCTCCATTGTTTCCTTGAAATCCCTTTCGATAAAAATGTTTTACTTTTTAACCCAGGTTAATTTTCTTTTGATTCCATTGCATCTAACCTGTGACAGAATGATGTTTTTGCTATAATCATGTTGGATATCGAGTCTTAATTTTTTTAAATGAATGTTTTAATCCAGAGTTAAATATTCATGGTGCTTAATCTTAATCATATTGAATTAATGAAGACAGCTTAATGTCAAGAGGGGGTTTATCCTATTTGAGCTTTGAAATTATGATGTTGTTGGGATATAGATATCCTTTATATTGCAATAAAGCACTTTATGTGGAGACGTGTTATAAATTTGATAAAAATAAACTAAAGGTAGGATGTTTAACTAGTCAATGGGTTAATTGGAGTTATCCCTGGTGGTTGTGAGGAAGGAATAAATCTTTCCCCACCGAGGGTCAATTCTTGTCTTGCAAGTGACATGACCGATGCTGACAGTAACTGTATACGAGTATAAGTGGTAGGTGCGAGGGATGGCTGCATGGTGGCTGTTGTCTCTGCTGATCAATGCCCTTGCAGGGATCACAGTTTTGTGCAACATGGAAGCTGCAATGGGCTTGGTTATGAAACTTTGTCACAGAGTTCAAAAAAGAAGGTTGCCAAGATACAGGATTGGGCGAGAACCCCATATGGCATTTTCCAGCTCCTAGATGAAGGTCGACAACTTCAGATAAAAAATCCCTTAGTATGGCATAGCTAAGGTCACCACATTCTATATGGTTTCTAGAGTAAGAGGTGGAGCCAAAGGTTGGGGTGTCCTTATCCCAACCCAACTAGAGCCTCCACCTCCAAACCCTAAGGATCTCCGAGGACCAACATTTCTGATAGATAAGGTAGTGAAAACCCCATATTTTGAAGTGGATAACAGGATATGTAGATTCTTGGCTATAGATTATGAACGACAAGCGTTTACTTGCCGTTTCAATGGCTTTTGGCCCTCAGCATCTGCCCTTCAGGAGTGGGTAAATTATAGATTATGAACGACAAACATTTACTTGCCATTTCAATGGCTTTTGGCCCTCAGCATCTGCCTTCAGGAGTGGGTAAACTATAGATTATGAATGACAAGCGTTTACTTGCCGTTTCAATGGCTTTTGGCCCTCAGCATCTGCCCTTCAGGAGTGGGTAAACTAGAATTGGTCTCAAAATACTATGCTACAGTCTTGCTCCAAAGGATTCATTCTTGTGTTCTCCAAAAAATTAGAGGATCAGAAAAAGGTTTTTGATCAGGGACCCTGGTTGTTCCGACCTCCCTTTTCAACCATGGTTCCCTGATTTTGATACTCTTTCCATGTCAGCTTTGGCAACTCCTGTTTGGGTAAGACTCCCTAACTTTCCCATCTGTTTGTCCTATCTCTATATCTTGGAAAACGTGGTCAACTTAATAGGTTGATACATCAAAACCGACAATGATAGGATGGCTAAAGGAATTATTTTGTTTGTTCTCATATGTGTTGAAGTGGACCTCAGTAAAGGATTGCCTGATAAAATCCTCCGGAAATTGAGGGGTAGGGTTTATTCGCAACCAGTGGATTATGAGAATACTGCCTTTTGCTGCAGGACTTGTCAACAGCCTGGTCATCTCCAGAATAATACCCTAACCTGGATCCTAAGAAAGAGAACCGTGGCTGGCAAGATTCGAAGGGATGAAAGGGACCTAAGATTACTGCGAATCACAAGCAGGATGCCACACAGCAACAGAAGTCACCTATGGCCAAGGCAACTCCTTCAAACACAGCTCAACTTCATGTAGAGCCATCACATCCCTCTACAAAGTTCACCCTTCAACCGGACCTGGAAAAGAGGTTCAGCCATAATTTTGTCCCTGTCAATGAGTGGGCACAAATGTACCCATGAATCAGATCACTCAGATTTAGGTATCACTTTTGTAACTCGTCGTATAATGTATGAGGTGATACTGGTGTTCAAGGGTTTTCAACAGTGTAAGAGCTGAATCCTTCTAAGAGCAAAGTCCTCAGACATTCAAGTGGGTATTGTCTTAGTACTTGCATTCCCACTTTATACTGTCTTTTGGGTGATGTTGCTTTATCTCTCTGTTTCTAACTGAAACACATTTAATGATCAGTACATCTATCAATTGATCTAAAATACTTTGTTCTGATTCATTGTTCTGGACTGTGATTTTTTAAATGTGTTACTTTGGATGATTATCGTTGGTTATTTTATTCTATATTAGATCTGATAATATAGAGCAGGACATTCTTATTATTTTATATTAGACTTGCAGTTTTCTTGTTTTCCATGTAACCAAGCAGCCACACCCTCCAGCCCCTAGGCAAAGATAAAGATATTTTTTGTGAGTCACAGCCTCAGCAGCAGTTACTCACAAAGAGTGAAACATGTCATAAGCTGGATTTGAACCTGGGTGGGGTCGTAACATTTCCCCTCGACCACTTGGGTTATTGGCGGATCAGACTTACTGTTTTGGTTGATCATGTTTTTCATAATATGTTATAGCTTTGTCGTAATTACAGCTTTAGTAAAACATTCCATTGATATAGCGTTAGTGAAGTACAAGCCATTCAATTTATATATTTTTTAGTTGGCCCTAGATTTAATCTCATTTGATCTGCTGCAAGACTCTGACAATATGTGGGCTCTAGAAGGTTGGTATCATCTAAGTCTAGGGCCAAAAGGTGTCCATCAAAAGGCTATTTTCTACATCTTAGAGGTGATTAAATATTCTATATTTTAAGACAACAAATTACGAAGGCATATTCATAGTTAGGAATTCAGGTTATTCTTATATAAGTAATTTCAAACTACAATAAATGCAGTCATAAGTGGGATTGATCAATATTTAAATTTTAAGAAGTGATCTATTTATAATTTTGTGCTTTTAATATGGAAGTCTGTTTATGCCTCTCAGGCAATAGTGTATTAAGTTTTTTGTGGTCCAATTTTTGTTGTTGTTGTTGTTGTTGTGGTCTAAAATTCTTATTATCATGATTATTCATTTTGTTATTATTATTGTTTGCGCTGATCAAATTTTATTGTTTTCTTTTTCTTGCTCCAGTGGAAGACGTATTACATCCAGTGGGCAAAGAGACCTGGACCAGGTTGCTGGACGAGTTGTAGTTGTTGCACCTTGAGTGATTAGCAAATGTTTTTCATAATTGTGGACTAGAATTTAGATCGACAATTCGCTTTCTTATGGTTAAATCTCAATTACATTTGATCTTCAAAATTTTGATTGAGAATCATGGGCCCTAAATCTGTTCCGTGGGAGTGTCTAGAGGTATATTTCATTTGGATATTTTCCATTTAGTTCTATAAATGAGATGTCTTGCACATTTTTTGGTAGAGGTACAAGTTTTATATTGGCGTTTTTGTTTGTTTTTATTCTATTATCATAAGAAATATATGGGTTTACTAATTTTATCTTTGACCTTGTTGAGAGATTATGTAAAATCCAAAAAGAAAATGGTTTGTATTATTCTATTTGATTCCCATTGCTATTGATATACTATTTAAATAGCTATATCTTGTTAAATCTTTTTATTGTTCTCGGCATGTTTTCAGTGCTTGGCATTTCATATAAATGGCTTTCCTTTCGGTGAAAATCAGTTGGGTCCGTGCTTTTTCACGCAAGTTCATGCTTCTGAAAATTTAATTTCACATACCTGTGCATATTTATTCAACTCATTCGATAAGATTCCAGTACTTCGTTTAGATTTTTCATTTTAGTTTCTAATATCATTTTGCTTTTTTCTGGTTCTTTGATGACCGGTGGTGGTTTTACTTTCCCGTAGTAAGCATTCTAGTATCTTAGATGATAATGACTTCTCATTCCTGCAATGTCATGATTCATGCATGCATTCCTCTTAATCATAACATTCAACATCAAGCCACAATAGAATGCAAGTTACATTTTGCAATATTTGTTACAAGGGCTTATAGATGTCACATGTTGACCAATGCCATCTTGCTTTTGTTTGAAAAGCAAATTTTGGTATTCCCAAAGTATTTTACTGGCCAGTGGTTTATACCTCGTAATTGCTTTGCCTCAGATGTGATTTATCTTTTTCCAAGAAAAAACCTGTATGTTTGTTATGTGAAGTAGAAGTTAAAATCTGCATTACAACGTGCCTTTACAGCACTCCGAGGGTACATAGCGTAGTCTCTCATGTTCACATAGAGAACTGCAAAATGACGTAACAGCTCTTGGTAGATCCTATTATTACAGTCATCCATTGATCCTTGCGATTTAGGAATTTTAAAGCAAAAATTCATAAAGGGTTTTGTGACATTATTGTTGAAATAAAACAGAGATGTTCCTTTCTTTCTTCATGATCTTGGACTTTGATTTTCAGAAACAGCAAGTCAAATAAAGATTGCTCCATGGCTGGAAGTATGTCATCTTTTTCTGACTTTACTGTGCTGAAGTTACCTGCCTCAAATGGGATCTGTTTGATTGTGATTATGCAATTTTCAATTCTGATGAGTTAGGGAATGCATGATGATGCTGGCAATTAAATAGTGAAAAAGAGTGTTGCTCATTCATCAATCATGCAAAGAGTCGTGGACTTCAAAGCAGATTTGATTCTAATGGGAAATAAATTGCAGATATTAAATTGTGTACTAGCTGAATTTTATTGAATCATTTTCTCGAATGTGATGTTGGGAAGTTTTTAGAAAGGTGAAGTGGTTCTAGGAGATCAGTTTTTACTGAGATAAGATTTCATCTTGATATGCACATACTACGAGGTTCTGAATAAATCACAATGGAACGTGGCCAGGTTGAGCCATTGGATCAATTAATCAGTTTTAATAAGTGGAAGTTGGAAGGTCTTCGAAAATGGTTGTACATGGTCCAAGCGTTAACGTGACATAATGGCCAGGTAGGTCGTTAATAAAGAGGAAGTTGGAAATTGGATGGCCAGGTAGGACGTTAATGAGAGAAAGTTGGAAATTGGATGGTCTGTGAAAATCCTTGTTGCACAGGGAGGCACTCTACAACCCAAGTCCAGTATGAGGGAGATGTGTAAGTGTAATGTATGAAAGTGTAAAGGATTTTTAAACATTTTCATGTTGGCTCAGTTAAATAATAATAAAAGGTTAAAAGTAATATAGAGTTCAATAGGGGAGATGTTTAATGCCGTAAAAAGTTAAAAGTAATAAAAATAATAAAATTCAATTTGTTATAATGTAATTTTGTTTTTATTAATAAGATTACAGATAATTTTTTAGATGAAAGAAAATCATAATATACATACCACATTAATTGTTCTATGGTGCGCTTGGAAATGGCGGAACTCAAAATTTTTCAAAGACTCAAGGGATCCCCTGCTGTTGCTCGTTCAATGCCTTTTGTTTGTTTCTGTTTCAGTCTTTCAGTACTGTGTAATGATCTGGTTTTGATGCTGTATAATTGTCTCTTATGGACCTTTGAAGATGTATCTGGCCTCTTCCTATGGCTGATACACGGGCCACTTTTTGTATAATAATTTCAACGTTTTTATATTGTGTCAATATAAAACAATGATGCTTTTTCTCTCTGAAAAAAGTTAAGATCCATTTTGTGTTATAAATCTAAAAACCTAGACTCTAGTTAAAACCAGAAGATTGTAAAACTCAAGATATAAGAAACCACCCAAATGCATTCATGTTGTTACCAATCCTCTTAAAAATACCATATAGTATTTTGACTCGGTGTAGACACTAAATTGAAACCAATATGTAAACATAGGTACAAGAACTCATAAAGCCAAGTGTGTAAACACAGTTACAAGAAACCACTAAAATGATATTATGTTCGAATTAATTCACATTATAAAAAAATATACTTATGTTCGAATTAATACTTGTTATAAAAAAAATATACTGTAGAGTATTTTCACTCTGGATATAGTTTTAAGAAACCACTAAAATGCATTCATGTTGTTGCCAATCCTCTTAAAAATAACATATAGTATTTTGACTCTGGTAGAAACTAAATTATAAAAAAATATACTTATGTTCGAATTAATACTCGTTATAAAAAAATATACTGTAGAGTATTTTCACTCTGGATATAGTTTTAAGAAACCACTAAAATGCATTCATGTTGTTACCAATCCTCTTAAAAATACCATATAGTATTTTGACTCTGGTAAAAACTAAATTGAAACCAATACCTAAACATAGGTACAAGAACTCATAAAGCCAAGTGTGTAAACACAGTTACAAGAAACCACTAAAATGATATTATGTTAGAATTAATGCTAATTATAAAAAAAATATACTGCAGAGTATTTTCAGCCCAGTGTGAGTGTGTAAACACAGTTACAAGAAACCACTAAAATGATATTATGTTAGAATTAATACTAATTATAAAAGAAATCACTAAAATGATATTATGTTATGTTAGAGTTAATACTAATTATAAAAAAAATATGCTGCAGAGTATTTTCACTCTTCCTATAGTTTTGACATTCAAAAACTATGTTTGTGTAGCTAAAACCAACACTGTAAAATATAGGCACAACAAATAACTATGTTTGTGTAGCTAAAACCAACACTGTAAAATATAGGCACAACAAATAACTAAAAGGGTAAAGCATACGAAGAAGAAACAATTGGAGTAATCAGGTTATTAACCATCATTCTAAAATCATACATAAAAGTACTATATAATTAGAAAATATTACATTATGTTATCAATATTATATAAATGTGTTATTAAAAATTTTTATAATGAAAACGAGCTGGGGTGTTTAGTAATTATACAATTATATATGATTCTATATTAGTACATGATGGATGACGCTAATCCATCAAAGTTTTATTCGCTTGTGGTCTTCACCTTGAGTGTGCTGCCATGTTGACAAATGTGGTATTCCCTCTTCATGCTATACTCCTTGCTAGATTTATTCGCTTGTGGTCTTCACCTTGAGTGTGCTGCCATGTGTTGACAAATGTGGTATTCCCTCTTCATGCTATACTCCTTGCTAGATTGATTGTACCAAAGATTGAAGCACTTGGTTTTTGAATATAATCCAATATTATATCAATATAAATACTAGTGAGGTTAAAATTATAAATACTAGTGAGGTTAAAATTATAGTATACAAAACTTAGAGAGGTATCAAGTTAAGTAATGTAATAGGCTATTAATGATTAACTAATTCATAAACATAATATTGATTATAACCAGTTCCTACATGGTTATATTTTATTGCAATGAGTGAGAATTTATAAACATAAGATGGTTAGAGTTTATTGTAAGAGAATAAGGAAGACAAGTTCTAATAATTAGGTTTATCATTTCATTATCATTATATTTGTTTTATAGATTACATATCTTTATTTATCAAAAAATAGGACAAAACATTCACATTGTCTTTTGTTCTAAGTATTTGAATTTTTCATTTAGGGGACATTTTTGTGTTTATAGATTATTTTTTATTGATTTTTGTCTATTTCGCTGTGAAATCACTCTTTGTTGATATGAGAGTGTACAAGTATTATAACTATTGTACAATATTTCAATTAGAGTCCTTTGACAAAGGAATAGGGTATCTGTTTCTACCAAAATTGTCTATGTCTTGCCCCTTCCCCCAATCACTATTGCAAGCACATGGATGCAACCAACAAAAACACAACCACAAGTTAGAATGTCATTGGAGAGACTTGAACCTTGGTAGAGGTGATTGTAGTAGCCCCACAATGACTAACTCAACAATCTATTGATGAGAGTGAATTCATGTTAGAATTCTTCACATTGTCCTTTTAAAGCTTGAAAGTGACAATTTTGGGAGATCTAATTTCTCCAGTGTCTTAATTCCTTTTTTTTTTCGATTATTTTTTAGTAGTGTAGCTAGGGAAATTCATTTCTTCAATTGTTGAAGTGAGAAAAGGGATTGACAAGGAGATCAAGAATGATCAAGAGAAGACAACAAAAGTTTTATACCTAAACTTATGGAAGATCATTTCTCAGGGTTTTTTTTTGTCAATTCTATTTCTTCTTCTTATTATTTTAAAGTCATAGCGAAGCCAAACACCAAATTGGTGTGTGAGACCCCCTCGTTTGTGGGACAAGGGACCTGCTTTTGCGTGGTGATTTAATTGCTAAAATTTACAAAGACATACATGCTCTACCCCCTCTAGATTGAAGGGGGAAAGGGTTTGAGAATCGCGTCAAGGAGAAACCTATGAAATTTCCATAGCTAAATTTTTAGGTAATCTATTTTTTCACTTTTTTTTTTCTTCCCTTTTTCAATTGATTTTTGGTAGCATAACTAGGAAAGTTTAATAAATTCATGGAAAAGTTGCAAAATTGAAAAAAATAGGATGTTAAAGAGTAAGGTTATGGGCACAATTTGAAAGATATAACTTTATTCAAAAGTATACAATTGAGGACAATATGGAGATGTTCTTTTGTATGCCTAGTCGAAGAGGATGTTTTTGAGAAATTTGAAATAGTAGAGAAATGAATGAGCAATTTGCACTTCAGTGAAAGTTGTGTGGGAGAAAAATTAAAATTAAAAAAGATTAAATGAAGATGATGAAAAAGGATGCAGAAATTGGTAATTTATGTGATAACAACATTATCTTTTAAAACAATTTTTGTTTAAAGAATCCGTGAATATATTTGCTTTCAATTATCTTGATCTGAAAAAAATGCATAGGAATAGTTGATAATTGAGTTGCAATTGAACATGTGATCAATGAAGTGGAGGCCATATAGAATGAATCTAGAGTGAAAGATGATGGTAGAAGTATAGTTGAACAATTTAATGGATGCAAGGGTAATTTATCCAACAAAGGAGAGTGGGTGGGTTTCTTTGATTGTGGTAGGAAAAAGGAAGGTGGAAATCTTAAGATGTGTAGATTTGAGATCCATTTCCAACATGATTCATGCTAGAGGTGCTTGAACTAGTTGATGAATTTGATATGTATTGTTTTATGGATGCTCATATAGGCTATAATTAGGTGCCATTTGATGATTAAGAGCAATAATTCATGGATTTGCATAACTAGGAAAGTTTAATAAATTCATGACAAAGTTGCAAAATTGAAAGAAAGGGGATGTTAAAGAGCAAGGTTGTGGACACAATTTGAAAGATATGTAACTTTATTCAGAAGTGTAAAGTTGAGGACAATATGGAGATGGTCTTTTGTAGGATTAGTAGAAGAGGATGTTTTTGAGAAATTTGAAAAAGAGTAGTGCAATAGTAGAGAAATGAATGAACAAATTTTGGTTCAGTGAAACTTGTGTGGGATTGGGAAAAAGGATTAAATGAAGATGAGGAAAAAGGATGTAGAAATTGGTAATTTTTGTGATGACAACATTATCATTTAAAACAATTTTGTTGTTTAAAGAATATGTGGATATCTTTTCTTTCAATTATCTTGATTTGAAAAAATTTGCATAGGAATACAATGAGTTGAAAATTGAATTGCAATTGAACATGCGATCATTGAAGTATAGACCTTATAGAGTGAATCTAGAGTGCAATAGTATGGTAGAAGTACAATTGAACAATTTATTGGATGCACATATAATTTCTCCAATATACAAGTAAGTGGTTTCTTTCGATTGTGGTAGCAAAAACGAAGGTGGAAAGCTTAAGATGTGTGTAGATGTGAGATCCATTTAGAACATGATTCATGTTAGAGGTGCTTGAACTAGTTGATGAATTTGATATGTATTGTTTTTTGGATGCATATAGAGGTTAGAATTAGGTGTCCTTTGATAATTAAGAGCAATCACTCATGACCTTTTGCAATGAAGTGGGGTACTCATGCATACAAAAAATATGCCATCTAGTGTAATAAATGCACTAACATGATTTTTTAGAACAATTATTAATATCTTCAATAACTTTTTTTTTTCTCAATTTCATCACTTGACATGCTTAATATTAATACTAAATAATATAGAGATAGACATACATTTGAATCTGGTAATTTAGAACATATTAAAAAAATATCAAAAGCAAACTCATTCCTATCATTTTTATCTAGCTAATTTAAATTTACTCGGTTAATTTAAAATAACCAAATTGAAAATAGCTTATGAATTGCTAAATTGTAAATCATTGTATATCCAAAAAGAATGCCACTAAACACAAAGAAGTTAAACTAGAGGTGCTTGAACTAGTTGATGAATTTGATATGTATTGTTTTATGGATGCTCATATAGGTTATAATTAGGTGCCATTTGATGATTAAGAGCAATAATTCATGACTTTGCATAACTAGGAAAGTTTAATAAATTCATGACAAAGTTGCAAAATTGAAAGAAAGGGGATGTTAAAGAGTAAGGTTTTGGACACAATTTGGAAGATATGTAACTTTATTTAGAAGTGTAAAGTTGAGGACAATATGGAGATGGTCTTTTGTATGATTAGTAGAAGAGGATGTTTTTGAGAAATTTGAAAAAGAGTAGTGCAATAGTAGAGAAATGAATGAACAATTTTTAGTTCAGTGAAACTTGTGTGGGATGGGGAAAAAGGATTAAATGAAGATGAGGAAAAAGGATGTAGAAATTGGTAATTTTTGTGATATGACAACGTTATCATTTAAAACAATTTTGTTGTTTAAAGAATACGTGGATATCTTTTCTTTCAATTATCTTGATTTGGAAAAATTTGCATAGTAATACAATGAGTTGAAAATTGGATTGCAATTGAACATGCGACCAATGAAGTAGAGACCTTATAGAGTGAATCTAGAGTGCAAGAGTATGGTAGAAGTACAATTGAACAATTTATTGGATGCAGAGATAATTTCTCCAATATACAAGTAAGTGGTTTCTTTCGATTGTGGTAGCAAAAACGAAGGTGGAAAGCTTAAGATATGTGTAGATGTGAGATCCATTTAGAACATGATTCATGTTAGAGGTGCTTGAACTAGTTGATGAATTTGATATGTATTGTTTTTTGGATGCATATAGAGGTTAGAATTAGGTGTCCTTTGATAATTAAGAGCAATCACTCATGACCTTTTGCAATGAACTGGGGTACTCATGCATACAAAAAATATGCCATCTAGTGTAATAAATGCACTAACATGATTTTTAGAACAATGATTAATATCTTCAATAACTTTAACTAATAGTGTTTGGAACACTTTGATTAGACATTATTCAATTTTGTTTGAATCATCACTTGACATGCTTAATATTAATACTAAATAATATAGAGATAGACATACACTTGAATCTAGTAATTTAAAACATATTTAAAAAAACATCAAAAGCAAGCTTATTCCTATCATTTTCATCTAGCTAATTTAAAATTACTCAATTGGTTAATCTAAAATAACCAAATTGAAAATGGCTTATGAATTGCTAAATTGTAAATCATTGTATATCCAAAAAGAATGCTACTAAACAAGTTAAAATTTTGTGACATGACTATCCATAATTATATATGATTATTATATTACCAGGTTTCCTGCCACTAGGAATGTTATATCAAGATGAAGGCTTCGTTAAGTGAAAGGGTTTGAATGGATCCTCGCTAATAACTAGCGGGCTGCAGGAGAAGTAGCATTTTCCGTGTCAAACGATTCACATGCAAATTGAAGGACTCGATCCCTTCATTCCTTTTCAATATTTTGCTTACTTTTGAGTGTGATAAGTGGGAAGGTATTTTTTGCCTGTGTTTAGTGTTAATGTGATTTTTATAATTAATATAATTTTAAATGTTA
>APFE031539307.1:55386-88783 GCA_000404065.3 Pinus taeda
TATATTATTTTTTAAATTAATTACTTAAATTAAATGAGATAAGAGCATATTTATTTTGTAGATAAATATGAAACTTTGATTTGTGATTACTACGAAGAATATTATAGAATATTCAAGAATATTCAATAAAAGTAATGGTGATTGTAATTTTTTATTTTATTTTTAGTGTTAGTAAAATCTTGATTTAGAAGTGTTCTAATCTTGATTTTGAAGGTAGAAATTGTTTCACCACCCTCAAAAACCCCATGGCACCTAAAATTCTATAGTTTGACAATTGTAACCTGGATTTCAAAAAATTTCAACCCAATTTTTCCAAAAACATGCCAAGGAAAATCTATATTTTTAAGAAAAAATTGTGGCTTGCTTAGACTACTCTAAATCTCTACTATCCACTTAATAATTATTGATAATTAAATTAAAATTCTAAAAACACTATTCCAAAATAAACATGCCTATCAACATAATTATTTATTTCAGTTATAAACCCATTAAGCACGAGAGTAATTTATTTCAAATTTTTTATGTGTCACCGGGATTGAATTTTCTTTAAATGTAAATATTTTATCATCAAAAATATTTTTAAATAATTAAGTTTATTCGAAAAAAGATGGTGAGAGATTTCATGCTTTTTTTTTGTCTCCTACAACTATGGTGCAATTCATAACCATGATCTTGGAGGGTCTTCCTCCTCCCTACATGCCTCAAAACGATTTCATTTTGCATCGTTGTCAACTATGGAGAAAGACCAAAAATCTTAATCCACAAAGTTTTTCAAACACTTAGAAAACATTCCATATGTCCTTCTTCCAGTTTCACATCTCAGCAAATGGCTTTGGCTTTGGGGGAACATGACTTGATTGGGAAATTTACAATCATTTGGGTCATCGCCCAAATCTATTGAGACTTGGATTCAAAGGAATTAGCATGCTCAATTTAAATGAAAACTCGCGCACTACTTCCATGGAAGGGTTTTTTATGAATTCTTATTTGAAGCTCAAGAATGCATAAAAATGTCCATGTCGTCTTGGATAGACGATGATTGGGTGCTTTGTTAAGGTACTTATTGATGTGAAGTCACTAGTTCAATTCCCCACCCCGATTGGGGTTATATATTGTACATGATGATGATGTAGTCCAACCCAAACTAACAAAAAAAAAAGAATACATAAAATATAAAATAACACTTGGTATTGAGATTTTCCATCGTCTTTCACTTCATATAACAATTGTCATTTCACAATTGCTACAACCATTCGTTTTGATTCCATAATTCTTTAGAAAATCACCTTGTGCCTCCACTCTAAAGCTTTGACAATCCTATCTTCAAAGAAACCACCCTTGAATTGAAGAAGAACCAACTTAAATCAAGAAAAAGAGGTAATGTGATGATGGCACAAGTTGCACAAGACTAACCCTTTGCTTGGAACTTGACATCATTTGGTGGTGCTAGATTTTTTTGTTTGCAATAGATGGTACTTTGTAATGAAGTCTAGAACACACCAAACCCTACTTTTAATGCGACTATGCCATTATATGTATCCATCATCAAAGTGTCATATGAGGTTGAAGTTCTCTCATAATCCTTATGTCATTTCCATGTAATAAGTTGGTGTGCTTCCTCTCTTAAGTGAAAATTTCCAAAAAAAAATTGTATTTGGGGTGAATTTACGAGTAGTTAATGCAATCTTTTCTCCATAAAAAAATTACTTACAACAAACTAGGATTATGGTAGTTATAAGCATCCACCTAAATCTTTGGTCTCAAGATACATATTTGCCTTTACTATCAATGTGTTATTTTTTGTGAATATACTGTTCTAAGAATAACATTCCAGAGGTAATTGACCATTGCGCAAAGCCTCTAATCAATTTTGCAAATTGGTCCTACATTTCTTTATCAATGTAAAGAACATTTACACTATCTCCATACAAACTTGTTTCATCTCCCACAGTGTTACTAATTCAACCTCCTCCATACAAACTTGTTTCATATTCCACAATATCACTACTAATTCAACATGTAAGGATAATGACATATAGTATGTGGAAGATAATGGCATCACCCAAAAATTCTGATATGGTGAACACATCCACACTTGTATTCGAGTCTCACACTAATGGCATTCTCATAGTGAAACAAAATTGCGGAGAGGATTGGTACTAAGGATTCTAACTCTAATACTAATTGAACTCCTTAGGGAGATCAAGGATTAGAGTGCTCGGGTACATAATTAATTTACGTGCAGAATTAAGAACACTACAAGGCCAAATGAATTAAGCAAAAATGCACTAGAATTACAAATTGCAGGAGATGCTAGACTGCATATTTATTAAGAAAGAGAAATCTTTACAATAGTTTCACCAGTATTGAGTCGTCCGTAGTGGGATAAAATAGCTAATACTTTATTGAACAATGATAAATCTCCACAGTAATCTACTTTAAAAGGAAAAGCGAGTTTGTTACAATTTCGACAAATCTCTATAATACTCTAAAATTAAAGGAGAGTCTTACAATTTCAACAAGATGAACATTGGTCAACGAGGTGAAACGTTTAATTTTTATATTAACATGTGATTAGGAGAAGATGCAATGGCCGATACATGTTTAAATACACAAGCTAAAAGCTATATATGTAAATTTTGTTTCCATTATATATTGGGTTGCGCATTCTTTAGCGAAGTTGCTATACATACATTATTAATTACCAACGATCATAGGCAATACAACAAACAAAATTTACATACAAATATTTTAATTTATATATTGAAACGACTTTGAGTCTTAGAATTTTTTTAGGTTGTATTTTCAACATAATATTCTAATCGAAATTATATAGCACGTGTAGTGGAATACACTTTTATGATCTGTTAATTACTTTCTAAGAATTTTTAAACAATATTTTCATGCCAATGATATTATTGAATAATTAAATAGAAAATATCCACTGTAAATGCAATGAAAACAATAAAGATCATAGAAAGACAACCATGTACAATAGGCAATATTTTTATACTGGGAAACACAGCCTTGGGAGAAAACCCAACAATCTTTTCTTGAGGAGAAATTATCTTTTC
This sequence comes from Pinus taeda, assembly GCA_000404065.3. Taxonomy (NCBI): domain Eukaryota; kingdom Viridiplantae; phylum Streptophyta; class Pinopsida; order Pinales; family Pinaceae; genus Pinus; species Pinus taeda. The sequence continues at coordinate 58,461 of APFE031539307.1, forward strand.
AGCAAGGTTTACAAATCAGAAATTTGTGTAGAAATCTATGCCAGCATTACAAGTCAAATCACTAGTAAAACCTGGTCAAACATCTGTTAGTCAATGCTAGTCAAACCAGTGAAAATTTAACTCAGAAATATGTGGTCAACGTTGGTCAATGATTCGAAATGAAGGATTTTGACATGATGCATTATTTCTTGGGATTGGAGGTGTGGTAGAGACCAAGTGGGATCTTCCTCAGATAAGGAAAGTACATAGTTTTGATCTTGAGGAGATTTGGTATGATGGATTGCAAATCCATGGCTACACCTATGGTGACAAATTGAAGACACTAAGTCAGTCCACTTCAAATTCAGATTTGGTGGCTCCCACTATGTACACAAAATTGACTGGATCCTTAATGTACCTGGCTAACACCAGGCTAGACATTTGATTTACACTGAGCACCTTGAGACAATTTATGGTTGAGCCAAGGCATGCACCAATTTGGGTTGTAATGAAGCATGTGTTGAGGTACCTGTGTGGTATAGTTGGATATGGTATGAGATATGTCTTAGGTGGTGAAGTGAGGCTATAGGGATATACCGATTCTAACTGGGATGAGAGTGCAGTGAACAAAAATAGCACGTCAATGTGCTGCTTCAACTTGGGATCAATTATGATATCCTAGTTTAGTAGGAAGTAGAATTCTGTTGCACTCAGTACAACATAAGCAGAATATATCAAAGCCAATGTCACAAGTCAAGAGCAGTATAGATTCAGAAGCTACTTACAGGAATATTTGATGAGGTGCTAGAGACGGCCTTGATACATTGTGATAATCAAAGTTGTGTCGAGATTTCAAAGATTCTAATATTTCATAAAAGGTCGAAGCACATTGAGATTAAATATGACTTCATCCAATACATGGTGCATAAGGGAGCAATGAAGCTCCAATACATATCCACAAACGAGCAAATTACGTACATTGTCACAAGGCCTATGTCTGAGGGGGAGTTTGTATACTTCAATGACAAGCTTGGCATGATGCAGAATGTCTCCCTAGTTGTGAGGGAGTGTTGATGCTTTCATAGCATCGAGCAAACATTATCACATGGAGTCTTGTTGATTTGACTAGTGGGGGAATGATACATTCACCCATGGGGCCATGTTGATTTGACTAGGGGTGAATGACCCAGAGGAAATATTTCTCCCTTGGGGCCATGCTTATTTGGCTAGGGGATATTGGTCCACAATGCTCACATTACTTGCTCTAGGTTGGAGTGATCAATTTTTTATAGAGTGAGTTTGATTTGTTTATCTAATGGGGGTTTTCACCCATTAGTGGAATAAATAATTCTAGTCTAATATTGAGTTGTAATGTAGGCTCCATAAGTGAGGGGGTTTATTGTGATGACGTGCCTCTTTATGGATATCAACTCAACATTATAGCTCTATATAAATAGACAAGCATGTGAGGAGACAAATCAACATAGCAAGCTCATTCAATATTTTCTAGTGGAGGAGAAATTTAGCTAAGGGGAAATATGTTCATCTTCATCTTTTCTTCATCATTTCTATCTCTCCTGGAGGCTACACATGTGAGGTTTCACTGCAGATTTCACTAATCTATATGGTGTTGATCGCAGGTTGTTCAATTGAGTTTTGACTACATGGTTTGACCAAGTTTTACCACAGTTTGACTGAGTTTGACGATGGGACATTGATCAAGTTTGACCACAAGGTTGGCCACAATCTGCATGTGTGGGTTTGAATGCAAGAACTCTAGCCGTAGATAATTGACCAACATTGATTGCAAATTTACGAGTTGAATTTTGATTGGTTTGGCTAGTGTTGACTAGCATGTTTGATGAGGTTTGAATGGTGATTGACTTGTACTGTTGGCACATATTTCTAGACAAATTTCCAATTTGTAAACCTTTGCTGAAAAGACAATTTCTCCTCAAGAAAAGATTGCTAGATTTTTTCCCAAGGTTGGGTTTTGCGTGGTAAAAACTATTGTCTATTGTGCATGGTTGTCTCTCTACGATCATTATTGTTTCCATTACATTTACAATCGAGTTTTTCTATGTGTAATTATGCAATGATATCCATAATATGAAAATATTATTTGAAAATTCAGCTTAGTGGAATTTTAAAATATGGAGATGGAAGCTCCCTTTGAAGATGAAGATATTTCATTGATTATGTTTGAGAAATAAGATAAGTGGGATAATATTTGCACGAGAGGATTTTTTTGTCTTGGGATTTTCTCTATTTGTAGAAGGGAAGAGGAGAATATTTCACATTTATTTTTGAAGTGCCCCTTTGGAATTTAATTTTAGTGGAACTAAGATACATTTTTTTTGGGAATGGTAAGGACTTGGAATCCTTCCTAAAAGATTGGTGTACACATTTCCATGCATTTGACACACTCCCTATTTACATTGCATGGGGTATTTGGTGCTCTAAGAATTACATAATTTTTGAAAACATAAATCCAATCCTCAACTCCACAGTTGCAAAGATTTTGGGATACTTCTTTGAATTGGGGCCTAGTAAAAGGCATTTTAAATCTAGGTTACTTGCTACACTTGCATTGATGGGAGTATTCCCAAAGGCTTTCTTCGATGGGGCTGCTATATCTTTCTCTTGTGGTTACGGTGGAGTGATTTTTCAGGACCTAGTTCACCATTTCAAGTTATATTGGGGATGTGGAGGGGGCTCAAATACGAAAGTCAACATTTTTACTTTGTGGGGGGTTTTGTTATTTGCAAAATTCCTTGGCTTGGACTATCTATAGGTTTTCAGTGACTCTAAAGTGGTGGTTCAATGGATTAAAGGAAATAATTACTTGGACATAACTACACTTGGTCATTGGAAGCAAAGAGTCATAAGTATTTTCAACTCTTTTAGCTACATCAACATTGAACATATTTGCAAAGAAGTAAATGGGTAGGTGGATGCCATTTCTACAAAAGGCTTGGAGGCTATTGTGCCCTAGATACGTTATTGTATTGGCTATCCAAACCTTTCATTGACAAGCCATATTCATACCTTCATATGATATTCCACAACTATTATATTACTAATTTTCACTAAATGCATGCATTTTACCTTGTGGTTAATTATTAATGATTTACTGTATTTTTAATGATTAAATGAGTTTTTAACATGGTTTTCTAGTGATGGTTTACTGATATGTTTATGTGCCCAAACAACAAGTTCTAGTACTAGAATTTGACAGTTCAGTACTTATATCAGTGTCGGTACTTATTAAAGGTTCACATATTGGCACTTCTAGAGATGACATGGGTTTGCACTTTCTTGAGTGAGTAGGTGTTAGCGAGGCTGTTTTAGGAAGCTTCGCCATCCTGGATGGTAGGGTTATTGTGTGTGAGCTTGAGTGGAAACAAACACAAGGGAATTCCTTGCATAATATTTTTTCCACGAAGACATAATAAATAGTTTGATACATGTCGTCTGCCACTAGGGCATTGGAAAGTGATGTTGTCACAATATTAACTTGGGTGAGAGCTCCTAATGTGTCTCTATAGTGAGGGATTTCTAGCTAGTGGTGCGTATAATGTCCTTATTGTGTGCATATAACGCATGGAGGGTTGGTGGATAATGCCTTATTACATGTTGGTGTGGCCTTGTCTCTTAAAGGTGGAGGTGGGGCCATTGGTGCTTGTGGGGCATGAAGAAGAGATTTTAACTCCTCTAGATATGGGCACTGGTTGGTGGGGTGTCCTGATGTCTCACATAATGCACAGTGCAAAGGTACCCTAGAAGAGGAAGTGGTTAGCGTTTCAACCTTCTTACCTTTCTATTTGTCCCTTTTGGTGGCACCAGCCACTGTCAACACAGGTATTACTCCTTGTGGGGTAATTTCCTGATGGGTGGCCTCAGGAATGATGCCTGTCGTCGTAATACCTAAGTTTTCTGACATGGCCTATGAGGCCAAATACCAGACATGTATCATGATAACCATGTTTGGAAATGTAAGTTTCACCATGACTTGGTGCGAGACAAAATCATTCGGTGGGTATAGGAAAGGCATTTGAGTGATTGCGTAGGGTAGGAATGATGACTCAATAGTCATAGCACTAAGGGTGTCTAGAACTGGTTCCTAAGATTACAATGCATTTGACAAACTCATCATGCATACTGGTACTGTGGACTCTGGTGTGGCGATCAAAGGATCTCCAGGATATGTTCCAAGGAGTGATGATGCATTGAACATCCCTAAATCAACATCAGTTAAGGATGGGACAAATTATTTATGAGACCCAACATATGTTAGCACTGCATTAGGGGATGGTGATGCTTGTGTCTCATAATGTGTGAGTTGGTCTATGGTTACGATCTTCATGTTATGTGGGAACATCATGATGCGAAATAACGATGATGCTACTGCTATCGTGGCGTACATATATGTATGACCCAACAATATATTGTAATTTAGTTGCGCATCGAGGACTTTAATATAAATGAGAACTGTTTTACCGGAAAGCTTTATCAGACGTTCTGAAACAGTCCTACGGGGGCCGAGGGGCGCCTGTCATATGCCCTGAGTGTGATGGGTGAAGCAGTTAGGTTGGGGGATCTTAATTTTTTTCCAAACTGATTTGGACATGATACAGGTAGATCCCCCCTCATCAACGATGCAATGATGGATGGTGATATTCTAAATAGTGACCAAAAGCTAGAAGGCAACTATTGATGGTAGTTGTGGTTTCACATTGTCCAAATCAAAGGCCATCAACTGCGAATTAGATGGTTCAATTGCACCTAAAGTAGAAAGGAGAGATTTTAGCTGCATTGGAGAAGTCTGTAGGACCTCTAATGCTGATATGGAAGAAGGTGACTGTGCTAAGTCATCAACAATGCTATAGATGTGAGATTCCTTTGAATTATGTGCTACACGACATAGTGGAATTTTGATAATCTATGGGATGGTTTTAACAGGGGGTCGAGGCAACGTCAAAGGTGTCGTGGATGTAGCATTAGTTGACGTGGAAGGATTTGTTTTTGGTGGGGTTCCATAGTCACGGTTCCGTGTCTATGAAAGGACATTGAAGCCTGCCATATAAATGTCACGATTTGTTGCATTATTGGGATTGCCTCCATTTTGGTTTTGATATGGTGGAGGGGCGGCCTCATGTTGCATGACCACTGCTGTTTGGGGGGAAAAGGGTTTTGGATAACCACATGTTGTTGGTTTTTTCCTCTCCGTCCCCTTGTTTCTCTCATTCTCTTCAACTCGAGGAGTTGAGGGAAATGATGAGTGTAATTCCCATACTCACCAAAAATAGAAAAATCATGATTAGTCCTTAGATTAATGTTCTTGTTATGATTTTGTGGGTTTTTATTATTGTGACCTTGGTTTTGGTTTTAGTTAGGGGGGTTCCCCCAGCCAGTGCTCATAGAGGTTGTTGTTGGTTATTTCCTCCCCGCCCAGGTTCCCCTTTTTGTTTATTGTTTCCTTTCTTCTTGCTGGAATTTGAAGGGTTTGCCATGTTCAACTGTTCAAATGACTGTTGTTGTTGTGGGAAAGAAGACTACACAAAATTAACCCTGGCATTTGACTGAGCCATAGGGTTGGTATGTTGGGGTGTTGGAAAAGGGTAGTAAGGGTTCCCTTGCCTTGGGTTAGTGTAAGTGGTTTGGGAGGTGGACACCACCTTTGTAGCATATGGAGGGTACTGGACACCTTGCATGGGAGGATATTGGTTACCCTGAATGTTAGAGTACTGATTGCTCCATATGGTAGGGATTTGAGATGGCGTAGGATGACTGGGATAATATCTCATGTTGGGTGGAATTTGAGTTACGGGTGGACCACCATATGATTGGAAATAGGTTTTTCCACTGTACACATTTGCAGAATATTGAAACGTGTTTCCAGGTTGATTTTGAGTGATGGTTCCAATCAAACTATCTGCAACATTTGATGCTCCTGGTTTACCTTGTCCAAATCACTGTAATCGGGGGGCATAAGGTAAAACAAAGTAAAGGTACACTGACTAAGTATAAATGAGCTCAAGTTGTTTAAATTTGTTGATATCCTCTTCTACTATTTGTGGCAGGGTCGTGGCCACATATTTTTCTATTGGTGGCACAAGAGATTTTAGAAAAAAGTCGAGGTGGAGGTCCTCTGTATGTTCACTTATACATAGGATATGATGCTTTCTCCACTCATGGATATTGTCTGAAATATGTGTGGAGGTTGTTTGGTGAAAGAAGGTGAGTAGCTCTAACCCAGTATCATGGCGAACTGGGAGCTAAAAAAAGGTGAGGAATGAGCGAGCAAGGGATTCAAATGTGCGATGAGAACCGACTGTCTTGCTCACATACCACTTCGTGGTAGGTCATGTGAGGGTGAGTTGGAATAGCCTAAGGTGAACAAATTCATTAATGATATTCTTAGAGGAACACCATAAGTGAAAGGTGATGATGTGGTTGGTAGGGTCTTCTCCCTGCTTATCTTCAAACTTGGGAATGTATGAAGGTAGTTTGGTTGGCATGGGAGTCCAAGTTGGATTATGGGTGATTGGATCATTTGTGAGCTTGGTTATATATAGTAAGTTTAAATTAGCTACAAATGGGATTCAATTGGTATCCACCATTGTAAAATGATTTTGAAATGCAGTGTGCAAAGGGGTCCCTTGTGAGGAGGTATGTGTTGGACTACTCGAGTGGGTGGTGTGTGGACTACCCTGAGGGGTAGTAAAAGGGGTACCTTGTTGGTGGAATTATATGTATTTTAATTTCAACATTTAATTATTAAATTTGGGATTGTAAGACTTAGAGATGCAAGCATAGGAAATGCAGGAATAGAGCCTATTCTAGCCTATGCTAACAGTTAACACTAGAAAGAACCAATCAAACTCAGGTAAATCGTTTTCATCTTTAACTTATATATTATTTTTTAAATTAATTACTTAAATTAAATGAGATAAGAGCATATTTATTTTGTAGATAAATATGAAACTTTGATTTGTGATTACTACGAAGAATATTATAGAATATTCAAGAATATTCAATAAAAGTAATGGTGATTGTAATTTTTTATTTTATTTTTAGTGTTAGTAAAATCTTGATTTAGAAGTGTTCTAATCTTGATTTTGAAGGTAGAAATTGTTTCACCACCCTCAAAAACCCCATGGCACCTAAAATTCTATAGTTTGACAATTGTAACCTGGATTTCAAAAAATTTCAACCCAATTTTTCCAAAAACATGCCAAGGAAAATCTATATTTTTAAGAAAAAATTGTGGCTTGCTTAGACTACTCTAAATCTCTACTATCCACTTAATAATTATTGATAATTAAATTAAAATTCTAAAAACACTATTCCAAAATAAACATGCCTATCAACATAATTATTTATTTCAGTTATAAACCCATTAAGCACGAGAGTAATTTATTTCAAATTTTTTATGTGTCACCGGGATTGAATTTTCTTTAAATGTAAATATTTTATCATCAAAAATATTTTTAAATAATTAAGTTTATTCGAAAAAAGATGGTGAGAGATTTCATGCTTTTTTTTTGTCTCCTACAACTATGGTGCAATTCATAACCATGATCTTGGAGGGTCTTCCTCCTCCCTACATGCCTCAAAACGATTTCATTTTGCATCGTTGTCAACTATGGAGAAAGACCAAAAATCTTAATCCACAAAGTTTTTCAAACACTTAGAAAACATTCCATATGTCCTTCTTCCAGTTTCACATCTCAGCAAATGGCTTTGGCTTTGGGGGAACATGACTTGATTGGGAAATTTACAATCATTTGGGTCATCGCCCAAATCTATTGAGACTTGGATTCAAAGGAATTAGCATGCTCAATTTAAATGAAAACTCGCGCACTACTTCCATGGAAGGGTTTTTTATGAATTCTTATTTGAAGCTCAAGAATGCATAAAAATGTCCATGTCGTCTTGGATAGACGATGATTGGGTGCTTTGTTAAGGTACTTATTGATGTGAAGTCACTAGTTCAATTCCCCACCCCGATTGGGGTTATATATTGTACATGATGATGATGTAGTCCAACCCAAACTAACAAAAAAAAAAGAATACATAAAATATAAAATAACACTTGGTATTGAGATTTTCCATCGTCTTTCACTTCATATAACAATTGTCATTTCACAATTGCTACAACCATTCGTTTTGATTCCATAATTCTTTAGAAAATCACCTTGTGCCTCCACTCTAAAGCTTTGACAATCCTATCTTCAAAGAAACCACCCTTGAATTGAAGAAGAACCAACTTAAATCAAGAAAAAGAGGTAATGTGATGATGGCACAAGTTGCACAAGACTAACCCTTTGCTTGGAACTTGACATCATTTGGTGGTGCTAGATTTTTTTGTTTGCAATAGATGGTACTTTGTAATGAAGTCTAGAACACACCAAACCCTACTTTTAATGCGACTATGCCATTATATGTATCCATCATCAAAGTGTCATATGAGGTTGAAGTTCTCTCATAATCCTTATGTCATTTCCATGTAATAAGTTGGTGTGCTTCCTCTCTTAAGTGAAAATTTCCAAAAAAAAATTGTATTTGGGGTGAATTTACGAGTAGTTAATGCAATCTTTTCTCCATAAAAAAATTACTTACAACAAACTAGGATTATGGTAGTTATAAGCATCCACCTAAATCTTTGGTCTCAAGATACATATTTGCCTTTACTATCAATGTGTTATTTTTTGTGAATATACTGTTCTAAGAATAACATTCCAGAGGTAATTGACCATTGCGCAAAGCCTCTAATCAATTTTGCAAATTGGTCCTACATTTCTTTATCAATGTAAAGAACATTTACACTATCTCCATACAAACTTGTTTCATCTCCCACAGTGTTACTAATTCAACCTCCTCCATACAAACTTGTTTCATATTCCACAATATCACTACTAATTCAACATGTAAGGATAATGACATATAGTATGTGGAAGATAATGGCATCACCCAAAAATTCTGATATGGTGAACACATCCACACTTGTATTCGAGTCTCACACTAATGGCATTCTCATAGTGAAACAAAATTGCGGAGAGGATTGGTACTAAGGATTCTAACTCTAATACTAATTGAACTCCTTAGGGAGATCAAGGATTAGAGTGCTCGGGTACATAATTAATTTACGTGCAGAATTAAGAACACTACAAGGCCAAATGAATTAAGCAAAAATGCACTAGAATTACAAATTGCAGGAGATGCTAGACTGCATATTTATTAAGAAAGAGAAATCTTTACAATAGTTTCACCAGTATTGAGTCGTCCGTAGTGGGATAAAATAGCTAATACTTTATTGAACAATGATAAATCTCCACAGTAATCTACTTTAAAAGGAAAAGCGAGTTTGTTACAATTTCGACAAATCTCTATAATACTCTAAAATTAAAGGAGAGTCTTACAATTTCAACAAGATGAACATTGGTCAACGAGGTGAAACGTTTAATTTTTATATTAACATGTGATTAGGAGAAGATGCAATGGCCGATACATGTTTAAATACACAAGCTAAAAGCTATATATGTAAATTTTGTTTCCATTATATATTGGGTTGCGCATTCTTTAGCGAAGTTGCTATACATACATTATTAATTACCAACGATCATAGGCAATACAACAAACAAAATTTACATACAAATATTTTAATTTATATATTGAAACGACTTTGAGTCTTAGAATTTTTTTAGGTTGTATTTTCAACATAATATTCTAATCGAAATTATATAGCACGTGTAGTGGAATACACTTTTATGATCTGTTAATTACTTTCTAAGAATTTTTAAACAATATTTTCATGCCAATGATATTATTGAATAATTAAATAGAAAATATCCACTGTAAATGCAATGAAAACAATAAAGATCATAGAAAGACAACCATGTACAATAGGCAATATTTTTATACTGGGAAACACAGCCTTGGGAGAAAACCCAACAATCTTTTCTTGAGGAGAAATTATCTTTTCAGCAAGGTTTACAAATCAGAAATTTGTGTAGAAATCTATGCCAGCATTACAAGTCAAATCACTAGTAAAACCTGGTCAAACATCTGTTAGTCAATGCTAGTCAAACCAGTGAAAATTTAACTCAGAAATATGTGGTCAACGTTGGTCAATGATTCGAAATGAAGGATTTTGACATGATGCATTATTTCTTGGGATTGGAGGTGTGGTAGAGACCAAGTGGGATCTTCCTCAGATAAGGAAAGTACATAGTTTTGATCTTGAGGAGATTTGGTATGATGGATTGCAAATCCATGGCTACACCTATGGTGACAAATTGAAGACACTAAGTCAGTCCACTTCAAATTCAGATTTGGTGGCTCCCACTATGTACACAAAATTGACTGGATCCTTAATGTACTTGGCTAACACCAGGCTAGACATTTGATTTACACTGAGCACCTTGAGACAATTTATGGTTGAGCCAAGGCATGCACCAATTTGGGTTGCAATGAAGCATGTGTTGAGGTACTTGTGTGGTACAGTTGGATATGGTATGAGATATGTCTTAGGTGGTGAAGTGAGGCTGTAGGGATGTACTGATTCTAACTGGGCTGAGAGTGCAGTGGACAAAAATAGCACGTCAGTGTGCTGCTTCAACTTGGGATCAATTATGATATCCTAGTTTAGTAGGAAGTAGAATTCTGTTGCATTCAGTACAACATAAGCATAGGATATCAAAGCCAATGTCACAAGTCAAGAGCAGTATAGATTCAGAAGCTACTTGCAGGAATATTTGATGAGGTGCTAGAGACGGCCTTGATACATTGTGATAATCAAAGTTGTGTCGAGATTTCAAAGAATCTAATATTTCATAACAGGTCGAAGCACATTGAGATTAAATATGACTTCATCCAAGACATGGTGCATAAGGGAGCAATGAAGCTCCAATACATATCCACAGATGAGCAAATTACGTACATTGTCACAAGGCCTATGTCTAGGGGGGAGTTTGTATACTTCAATGACAAGCTTGGCATGATGCAGAATGTCTCCCTAGTTGTGAGGGAGTGTTGATGTTTTCATAGCATCGAGCAAACATTCTCACATGGAGTCTTGTTGATTTGATTAGTGGGGGAATGATACATTCACCCATGGGGCCATGTTGATTTGACTAGGGGTGAATGACCCAGAGGAAATATTTCTCCCATGGGGCCATGCTTATTTGGCTAGGGGATATTGGTCTACAATACTCACATTACTTGCTCTAGGTTGGAGTGATCAATTTTTTATAGAGTGAGTTTGATTTGTTTATCTAATGGGGGTTTTCACCCATTAGTGGAATAAATAAGTCTAGTCTAATATTGAGTTGTAATGTAGGCTCCATAAGTGAGGGGGTTTATTGTGATGACATGCCTCTTTATGGATAACAACTCAACATTATAGCTCTATATAAATAGACAATCATGTGAGGAGACAAATCAACATAAGAAGCTCATTCAATATTTTCTAGTGGAGGAGAAATTTAGCTAAGGAGAAATATGTTCATCTTCATCTTTTCTTCATCATTTCTAGCTCTCCTGGAGGCTACACATGTGAGGTTTCACTGCAAATTTCACTAATCTATATGGTGTTGATCGTAGGTTTTTCAATTGAGTTTTGACTACATGGTTTGACCAAGTTTTACCACAGTCTGACTGAGTTTGACGATGGGACATTGATCAAGTTTGACCACAAGGTTGGCCACAATCTGCATGTGTGGGTTTGAACACAAGAATTCTAGCCGTACATAATTAACCAACATTGATTGCAAATTTATGAGTTGAATTTTGACTAGTTTGGCTAGTGTTGACTAGCAATTGTTTGATGAGGTTTGAATGGTGATTTGACTTGTAATGTTGGCACATATTTCTAGGCAAATTTCCAATTTGTAAACCTTTGCTGAAAAGACAATTTCTCCTCAAGAAAAGATTGCTAGATTTTCTGCCAAGGTTGGGTTCTGCATGGTAAAACTATTGTCTATTGTGCATGGTTGTCTCTCTACGATCATTATTTTTTCCATTACATTTACAATTGATATTTTCTATGTGTAATTATGGAATGATATCCATAACATGAAAATACTATTTGAAAATTCAGCTTGGTGGCATTTTAAAATATGGAGATGGAAGCTCCCTTTGAAGATGAAGATATTTCATTGATTATGTTTGAGAAATAAGATAAGTGGGATAATATTTGCACGAGAGGATTTTTTTTGTCTTGGGATTTTCTCCATTTGTAGAAGGGAAGAGGAGAATATTTCACATTTATTTTTGAAGTGCCCCTTTGGAATTTAATTTTAGTGGAACCAAGATACATTTTTTTTTTGGAATGGTAAGGACTTGGAATCCGTCCTAAAAGATTAGTGTACACATTTCCATGCATTTGACACACCCTATTTACATTGCATGGGGTATTTGGTGCTCTAGGAATTACTTAATTTTTGAAAACAGAAATCCAATCCTCAACTCTGCAGTTGCAAAGATTTTGGGATACTTCTTTGAATTGGGGCCTAGTAAAAGGCATTTTAAATCTAGGTTGCTTGCTACACTTGCATTGATGGGAGTATTCCCAAAGGCTTTCTTCGATGGGGCTGCTATATCTTTCTCTTGTGGTTGCGGTGGAGTGATTTTTCAGGACCTAGTTCACCATTTCAAGTTATATTGGGGATGTGGAGGGGGCTCAAATACGAAAGCCAACATTTTTGCTTTGTGGGTGGTTTTGTTATTTGCAAAATTCCTTGGCTTGGACTATCTATAGGTTTTCGGTGACTCTAAAGTGGTGGTTCAATGGATTAAAGGAAATAATTACTTGGACATAACTACACTTGGTCATTGGAAGCAAGGAGTCATAAGTCTTTTCAACTCTTTTAGCTACATCAACATTGAACATATTTGCAAAGAAGTAAATGGGTAGGTGGATGCCATTTCTAAAAAAGGCTTGGAGGCTATTGTGCCCTAGATATGTTATTGTATTGTCTATCCAAACCTTTCATTGACAAGCCATATTCGCACCTTCATATGATATTCCACAACTATTATATTACCAATTTTCACTAAATGCATGCATTTTACCTTGTGGTTAATTATTAATGATTTCTTGTATTTTTAATGATTAAATGAGTTTTTAACATGGTTTTCCAATGACGGTTTACTGATATGTTTATGTGTCCAAACAACAAGTTCTAGTACTAGAATTTCATAGTTCAGTACTTATATCAGTTTCGGTACTTAGTAAAGGTTCACATATGGGCACTTCTAGAGATGACATGGGTTTACACTTTCTCGAGTAAGTAGGTGTTAGCGAGGCTGTTTTAGGCAGCTTCGCCATCCTCGATGGTAGGGTATTGGGTGTTTGCTTGAGTGGAAACAAACACAAGGGCATTCCTTGTGCAATATTTCTTCCACGAAGACACAATAAATAGTTTGATACATGTCGTCTGCCACTAGGGCATTGGAAAGTGATGTTGTCACAATATTAACTTGGGAGAGAGCTCCCAATGTGTCTCTATAGTGAGGGATTTCTAGCCAATGGTGCGTATAATGTCCTTATTGTGTGCATATAATGCATGGAGGGTTGGTAGATAATGCCTTATTACATGTTGGTGTGGCCTTGTCTCCTAAAGGTGGAGGTGGGGCCATTGGTGCTTGTGGGGCATGAAGAAGAGATTTTAACTCCTCTAGATATGGGCACTGGTTGGTGGGGTGCCCTGATGTCTCACATAATGCACAGTGCAAAGGTACCCTAGAAGAGGAAGTGGTTAGCGTTTCAACCTTCTTACCTTTCTATTTGTCCCTTTTGGTGGCACCAGCCAGTGTCAACGCAGGTATTACTCCTTGTGGGGTAATTTCCTGATGGGTGGCCTTATGGATGATGCATGTCGTCGTAATACCTGAGTTTTATGACATGGCCTATGAGGCCAAATACCAAACATATATCATGATAGCCATGTTTAGAAATGTAAGTTTCACCATGAATTGGTGCGAGACGAAATCAGGTGGGGGATATAGGAAAGGCATTTGAGTGATTGCGTAGGGTAGGAATGAGGACTCGGTAGTCATAGCACTAAGGGTGTCTAGAACTAGTTCTTAAGATTACATTGCGTTTGACGAACTCATCATGCATACTGGTACTGTGGACTTTGGTGTGGCGATCAAAGGTTCTCCAGGATATGTTCCAAGAAGTGATGATGCCTTGAACATCCCTAAATCAACATCAATTAAGGATGGGACAAATTATTTATGAGACCCAACATATGTTAGCACTGCATTAGGGGATGGTGATGCTTGTGTCTCATAATGTGCGAGTTGGTCTGTGGTGACAATCTTCCTATTATGTGGGAACATCATGATGCAAAATAACGATGATGATACTGCTATCATGGCGTACATATATGTATGACCAAAAAATATATTGTAATTTAGTTGGGCATCGAGGACTTTGATATAAATGAGAAATTTTTTACTGGAAAGCTTTACTAGACGTTCTGAAAGAGTCCTACAGGGGCCGAGGGGCGCCCGTCATATGCCCTGAGTGTGATGGGTGAAGCAGTTAGGTTGGGGGATCTTAGTCTTTTTTCCAGACTGATTGTGACATGATACAGGTAGATGCCCCCTCATCAACAACGCAATGATGGATGGTGATATTCTAAATAGTGACCAGAAGCTAGAAGGCGACTATTGATGATAGTTGTGGTTTCACATTGTCCAAATCAAAGGCCATCAACTGTGAATTAGATGGTTCAATTGCACCTAAAGTAGAAAGGAGAGATTTTAGCTGCATTGGAGAAGTCTGTAAGACCTCTAGTGTTGATATGGAAGAAGGCGACTGTGCTAAGTCATCAACAATGCTATAGATGTGAGATTCCTTTGAATTATGCCCTACACGACATAGTGGAATTTTGATCATCTGTGGGATGGTTTTAATAGGGGGTCGAGGCAACGTCAAAGGTGTTGTGGATGTAGCATTAGTTGATGTGGAAGGATTTGTTTTTGGTGGGGTTCCATAGTCATGGTTCCGTGTCTATGAAAGGACATTGAAGCCTGCCATATAAATGTCACGATTTGCTGCATTATTGGGATTGCCTCCTTTTTGGTTTTGATATGGTGGAGGGGTGGCCTCATGTTGCATGACCACTGTTGTTTGGTGAGGAAAAAGGTTCTGGATAACCACATGTTGTTGGTTTTTTCCTCTTCGTCCCCTTGTTTCTCTCATTCTCTTCAACTCGAGGAGTTGAGGGAAATGATGAGTGTAATTCCCATACTCACCAAAAATAGAAAAATCATGATTAGTCCTTAGATTAATGTTCTTGTTATGCTTTTGTGGGTTTTTATTATTGTGACCTTGGTTCTGGTTTTAGTTAGGGGGGTTGCCCCAGCCGATGCTCGTAGAGGTTGTTGTTGGTTATTTCCCCCCTGCCTAGGTTCCCCTTTTTGTTTATTCTTTCCTTTCTTCTTGCTGGAATTTGAAGGGTTTGCCATGTTCAACTGTTCAAATGAATATTGTTGTTGTGGGAAAGAAGGCTACACAAAATTAACCCTGACATTTTACTGAGCCATAGGGTTGGTATGTTGGGGTGTTGGAAAATGGTAGTAGAGGTTCCCTTGTCTTGGGTTAGTGTAAGTGTTTTGGGAGGTGGACACCACCTTTGTAGCATATGGAGAGTACTGGACACCTTGCATGGGAGGATATTGGTTACCCTGAATGTTAGAGTACTGATTGCTTCGCATGGTAGGGATTTGAGAGGGCGTAGGATGATTGGGATAATATCTCGTGTTGGGTGGAATTTGAGTTACGGGTGGACCAACATATGATTGGAAATAGGTTTTTCCACTGTACACATTTGCAGAATATTGAAACGCGTTTCCAGGTTGATTTTGAGTGACGTTTCCAATCAAACTGTCTGCAACATTTGATGCTCCTGGTTTATCTTGTCCAAATCACTGTAACCGAGGGGATAAGGTAAAACAAAGTAAAGGTACACTAACTAAGTATAAATGAGCTCAAGTTGTTGAAATTTGTTGATATCCTCTTCTTCTATTTGTGGCATGGTTGTGGCCACATATTTTTCTATTGGTGGCACAAGAGATTTTAGAAAAAAGTCGAGGTGGAGGCCCTCTATATGTTCACTTCTACATAGGATACGACGCTTTCTCCACTCATGGATATCGTCCGAAATATGTGTGGAGGTCGTTTGGCGAAAGAAGGTGAGTAGCTATAACCTAGTATCATGGTGAACTGGGAGCTAAAAAAAGGTGAGGAATGAGCGAGCAAGGGATTCAAATGTGCGATGAGAACCGACTGTCTTGCTCACATACCACTTCGTGGTAGGGCATGTGAGGGTGAGTTGGAATAGCCTAAGGCGAACAAATTCATTAATTATATTCTTAGAGGAACACCATAAGTGAAAGGTCATGATGTGGTTGGTAGGGTCTTCTCCCTGCTTATCTTCAAACTTGGGAATGTATGAAGGTAGGTTGGTTGGCATGGGAGTCCAAGTTGGATTATGGGTGATTGGATCATTTGTGAGCTTGGTTATATATAGTAAGTTTAAATTAGCTAAAAATGGGATTAAATTGGTATTCACCATTGTAAAATGATTTTGAAATGCAGTGTGCAAAGGGGTCCCTTGTGAGGAGGTATGTGTTGGACTACTCGAGTGGGTGGTGTGTGGACTACCCTGAGGGGTAGTAAAAGGGGTACCTTGTTGGTGGAATTATATAATTTAATTTCAACATTTAATTATTGAATTTGGTATTGTAAGACTTAGAGATGCAAGCATAGGAAATGCAGGATTAGAGCCTATTCTAGCCTATGCTAACAATTAACACTAGAAAGAACTAATCACTAAGGATTATCACTTGTCATTGGATTGTGGGACTCTAATGCTTATCAGGTTTTGAACCACAATATTTCATTAACAATGTTCATGTGGTTTTATATATGTAGCTTATTAGGTCTTGAGACTTCAATGATCTTAATCCTATTGTGATGAAAACCCATTAAACATGCCGCAAAAAAGTAAATGCCGACAACTATAAGAAAAAGCGTGCAAGGCAAGTAAAAAAAAGGGCAATAAACTACAAGAAATGTGTTAACAAACGATAAAAAATAAATGCTAAGCATGCTTAGAGATATATTGTAGGTTCTTATTCATTGTAGGAATCTTTTACCAAGTAGCTGCAAAGCTCCAATCAATTAAAGAATCCTAAACTGCATATTACATATTTTTTAGTACCATGTTCTAGTACAAAACCTAGTACCGAATTAAGTATAGAAATGTTGGAATTTGAAATTCTGAATAAGTATCGAATTAATTACGGAAATTATGTAAATTGAAATTATGAATAAGTATCGAATTAAGTACAAAAATTCTGTAAATTTAAATTATGAATATTCAAAAGTGTTAAGAAACGAGTTTCAAATTTGTTTGAATCTTAAGCCTGAGCAAAATCAATTTGAATTTAATTGTAACATGCTCTATTAACAAATCTGAAAATAGAGAACGAATTTAATAAAACTTAAAACTGGAATAAAACATTAAACAAAATCTGCAATTAAGAAAACTTAATATTTTTTGAATATTACTCTACTCTACAAATAAAATCAGGATGTTACCTGAGTCGAGGTGCCCTTCCCGACCTGGAAACTTGGCTAGAGATTTAGATCATAATAATGTGCAAATCTTCAAAAATTAAATGTTCATTACAATAGTCTCAACTTCAACTTGCAAACATAAGTTCAAATTTATTACAAAAGATCAACTCAGAATAATGATAACCTCTATGCGTCCTCTCGTTCTCACTATGTAGATCTATTCTTTATATTTTTTCCCTTTGGAAAAATCGTAATTTTCATTGATATAAGAAAATTACATATTGTAGATGCAGATCACGTATGCTATATGTGAGGTTGTTTACTATAAAAAAAGTAGGTATAAAAAAAGTTCAATGATTCTCCACGCAGGGAGAATAAGTCTTCTGTGTTTTTCAAAAGAGATAAAAAAACTCCTCGTATGGAGTACAATTGTTTATCATATATATACAGCTAGTAAAATCAAAATATACAAAATACGCTGATAATTTAAGAAAATACTATAAACATTAGAATCAGGCTTGTTACACAGTAATTTGTCACCGTCTCTGTTACCCCTCTCTTGCATCTTGGAGGACTCATTCCGTGACTTGTGAGAAGTGACAAGACTTGAAGCCACTTGCATCATTCACCTCTGAACATGAGCTACATATGCCCTGAAGACATCTCCTGCTCCTTGCCCTTAAAAACAACCCTTTTTACATTAGCGCTCGCCCACTGTGTTATGCCCGCGCCAATGGGGAAATCCTATAAAAGGGGTGCGCCATTAGCGCTCTGTCCCAGAGTCGCAATCGCGCCAACCTTTTTGGGCAAAGTTTTGAACTAATCAACCTCCGAAAGTTCTATCCAACTCATTCACCAACTGAATCCAGTTAAGTGAGGAGGTTTGGCTTCGAATCTCTTCGAAGGGGAAGTAGTTTGCCACATTCCATAGAAGTTTCCAAGTGAAAAAGCCAAATCCATTATTGTTGAGAATGACCTATCTCTTCCTTTTCCTTATAAGCTGTCTCATGGCTTTGGCAACTAGTTCTGATTCTAATGCAATACTTGTCTGAAAAGGAAGATATCAGAGATTAGAGTTGAAGAGCCTTCTTTGTGTCTAAGGCTTACATAAGTAGGAGATCTTGTCACCAAGAGAAGAGGCTTGTCCCTCATCCCTTCAAGCTTTGCAAGACTTGGTGTAGCTGAGCACCCATCCAAGGAGGACTTGACGTTAGGACGCTGGTTGTATTCTCCTTTGTTGACTATTAATAATAGATGACTATCATTATGGTCCATTCTCATTGTACTTGTAATGGTTGATGTTGAATTATATCCTTCCTGACTGATGTATAATTGCATATATTAGATTTCACGCTTGTGTTTGTGTTGTTCTCTTTGTGTGAAGGTGTCCATTCACGGAGATAGTGGAGGATTGTGACCGGCCAAGACAAAGGAGCGTGGGCGACGTCTCTTCTACGAACAAAAGCATTGGAACTCAAGTAGGTCTTTATCACCTACCTTTTATTTGCAATTATGAACTTGCGTGATAGCATTGTTTGATTGTTGCTAGACCTGTTCTAGGCTAGTAGGGATTGCCTCTATCTGTAGAGGGGATTTATCTCTCCAACAATTTTGCGACTCCGCTTGGGAGTTTAGCTTGTTGTTTAATTTGTAAACTTATACAGAGTCTGAAACACGGCCAGATAGCCTTCGAAACACTATTGCTTTGCAGTAGTGAAGTAGATCATAGCCGCTTCAGTCGATCTCCGGTTTGGTTTACGGACTGAACAATTTGGAGTTTGTCTTGCCTCTTTGGTTTCCTCTTGTTTGCTTGCTTGGATAAGCTTTTGGAATTGAATTTCTTGCTGCCTCTTGCTTCCTGGCTTGCCTAGATATTGTGACCCAAGCCCTGGACTGCGTATTTTTCTTTTGAAATTGGCAAACTTTATTAGCGCGGCTTTTCCTCTGACAATCGCGCTAGTGGCACATGTTGCTAACTGACAACCCGCGCCAATCCCTTTATAGTGCGAGTTACAGCCTGACAGTCGCGCCAGGCCTGTTAACCTTTTCAGTTCGCTTGTTTGCCAGCCTTCTGAGCTTGGATTTGTCTCTTGCCACATCTTTTTTGACTGCTTGAGTGTGTTGGAGTCTTGTTTGACTGGTTTTGAGTATCTCTTTTGAGAAATTATTAATTTGATTTCCTTTGATCATTACTTGGAGGTTTGTCTCTGTCTTTTCACAATTTTGCATCTTTTTGCTTTTGTTTTTGAAAAAAAATTTCCCCCTCATTCGCCGCGGGGGGCTAAATTGTGTATGAGTGTTAATCACCTTTGAGTGTTTTTATTTTTTGATCTTTGGAAATCTCACCCAATTTTCTTGATTTGCACTTGATTGGTTCTTAGATTACATTAGAATCATCCTGTGTTTGAGAATTCTCTTGCATAGATCACACTTTCATAATTAGAATTCTCATTTGTGCATAGATTAAATTTGCACATTTTTCAAGTGAATTGTGCATAGATTACAATTGCATAGATTACCTTTACCCTTTGGGTGTTTGCCTTCTTCTATCGATTTCACATTTCTAGCCCTAGGGCATCTAGTGGCTTTGTGTATCGAGCCTCCCTTTGGTGTTTTTGGTCTTCTATTGGTCCAGTCGACTCTCTAATTGCTCCCTTTCACTTGCTTAGTAGTTGTGAATCATTTTGTTGCATTATTTGAGTGACTTGCTTTGTCTTCACTTGAATTCCGCTTCACCTCACTTTGAGCCTAGATTACACAACTCAATGGTGTCTTTGGGACTCTCCTCGTTCTTTGGAGGTTTGCTTGGTGATTTAGGGAACTGAATGTGCTTGTATTGGTTAGAATTTGTTAGTATTATTTTTCAAAAGTTCTTTAATGGATTTTGCCATCAACAAAAGAAAAATCTCTTTTGCTTTGTACTAGTTAATGAGAATTAGAACTTTTCATTTCGATTAGTGATTAGTGATCTTAAAGAAAAGTTTATTGATTTGCATTAGCTGCATTAGAGAAACTCTTTGTTGTTTGTGATCGTTTCGTTTGCATGAAAGCTCTCTAACTCTTTTGTAATTAGCATTCATCGAATGGAATGACATGTTTTGGCATATAGATTGCATTTAGGGATTTTGAGAAATTACATACGGTAGGACCTCAAACCGAAACTTAATTGAAGATCAACCATAAAATAAACCGAATCAACTTAAAAACACATTGGAACATAACACAAATATTCTAGAGGCTAGAGACGTGCTCTGGCGTCGTTAAACCTAGTCACTTTTGTTCTCGCATTAAGGTTGGGTGATTCCTCCTGGTGTGGTTCGATTGTGGTCTAGTATGGACTTGGGCTCCCACGTACCGTCGCGTATATATGGGGAGACTCCACTAGGTTTGCATCCTTAATCCATAGGAAGCCGTGTCTGCCGCCTTACAAGCCGTAACGCACCAAACACAGCATTCGGGAAGATTGACTGCAGTACGGAAAGTCCTTGGCTTTCATATGATCGCTGAGGTGTATATGTAGTTTTATGGATTGTCTGCTAAACCCCTTACCTAGTTTCTCCAGAGTAGTAACTTTTGATCCTTTTAGGACTCCTTAAAAGAAAAGGCTAACTTGAGCAGTTTGTCACTTCGGGCTCACAAAACATTCGAAGGCGACTAGAGTCACCTTTTTGTCCTTTTCTCGACTCTTAAAACATGAAAAGGTCCAGTTCAGTTCCTTTGTCTTAAAATTTATTTGGTCGCGTTCACATTTACCCGGTTAGGTCTTGTTCGCGTTAGCTTGAGTAGGTTTCTTTTTCGTTCTTGATGGAAATTTTGCGGGGTTCACCAACCCAAGTTCCACCCCTGACGGGAATCCTGGTCATTTCCCTCCTCTCAGGAATGTTGGTGCTCCTTAGATGGCAATGTTGTCCCTCCCAAGGTTAACCGTTGGGTTGCCTGTTTGGTTGTTCTCAACCTCTCTGGTCCCCGCTGTCTCACCTACTGATCAATCAGCCCCTCCACCTGAACAACCTCATGTTGATTCTAAGGTGGACCTCTCCCCTTCTACGCCCACTTCTACGTCCTCATCTTCTACTTCGCCTGGTGAAAGTCTCGATTTGAGTAACCAGGTGGCTAAGAAGAAGAAGAATAAGACAAAGAAGAAGAAGGCTCTCAAAGGAGAGGCTAAAAGCGTAGCTACCCCCTCGAGTACACCTGAAGTCGGCCCACCTTTTTCTCCTCCGCAGAAGGTCAAGTTTCCTTGTAGATTGTGCAAGGATGACCACCTTCATCGCAATTGTCCTGGCATTCCCAGGGTCTTAGAAGTATGGTCACGCGATCCGGCCCGCCCCTCATCGCCCTCTGAATCTCACGCAGATGCTACCCTATCAGTTGGGAATAGTAAAGGAAAAGGGAAGATTCGAATCCCTTGCAGACTTTGTGAAGGTAATCATCCCCTTCACCTTTGTCCGCTCATGGATAAAGCCTCCGACGTCTTGGAAATTCTCGCGGCTCCCTCACCCCAACTCCCCGTTGGATATCAACGTCTTTCTACAGCTGCAGATCGTCCCTCTGCTGACAACGAGAATGGTTCAAATTCCTATCTTGTCCAGCCTCCTCTTCCTGAACCTGGCTCTGCCCAGCCTGTTCCAGACCAACTATTGGTCGGAAAAAGTGTCAACTCGAGTTCACCACCCGATCACTCTGTTTTGGAAGGGCGTAATTCCCATGTTCTTCTCGTCTCCTCAGATTCCCCTGAGTCCGGAAATGACTCTCCTATCCCAGCTGCTCCCAAAAGTCCCTCTTCGGTTCCTATGGAGCATGGGGGCGATCATACGATTCCCCCACCAAGTAGTTTGGCCATCTCCTTTGATTGGAGTCACCTGACCGCTTTCTGCCTTCCATCCCATGTGCCTTTCCAGATTACGGTACTTGCCTGTGATAAGGTAGTACCTGGCATTGTTCTGGATGAATGTGCATCAGTCAGTCTTATGCCGTACACTACCTAGAAAGCTTCAGGTTCCCCGAAGCTCAGGCCGGTCACATAGAATCTGTTGGCTTACGACGGAGGAGCCTGTCCATCTCTAGGAGTGCTCTCGAAGTTCCCTATTACTTTGGGAGGTAAAACCGTCTATATCGATGTGTTGGTTACCCAAGGTGTTTTAGATTTCATTCTTCTCCTTGGTCGTGACTATATTTATGCTATGGGGGCCCTTGTCTCTTCACTTTTCCATGAGGTTTTCTTTCCACACGATGGAAGAATGGTGACTATCGATCAATTGTCATTCATTAGTCCCCCTGTGCAGTTCTCGTCCCCTCCTAGTTTTTATCCACCAGTTGTATCTAACTCCCTGCAAATCAACTATGTGGCCACCTATCCCATACCTATATCCAGCAACATTGCCGTCGTGCATAGTGTCCTAGGGGCATTGCGTCCTGACTTCCGAGATGTTGACCTGCCACCAGGAGCGCCACTCTTGGAAAACCCAACTTCCTGTTCATTATGATGAAGTTCGGGTGGAGCATAGTTCGCTTTCCTGTGTCAAGCTCCTTAAAAAATGAAATTATGTGTATCAAGCATAGTTCCTGATCTTGTGTCAAGCTCGTTAAAAAATGAAACAAGGGTTATGAGGATAGTTCTTTTACTATGTCAACCTCATTAAAAAATGAAAAAACTCCCTTTCCAAATCAAGTCTTGTGATTAAGATCTCGTAAAATACAAGTCGAGTCTTTCCAAGATCTCGAAAGTGAACCTTCATTCCATCCACTTTGTTGAATGCAATGAAGCTTGGGGGGCATGTACCTCGTTGCGTCATTATGCTGGGGGCATGCGAACTTATAACAAGCATAGTTTTTCGTTTCAAGCTTGTGTAAACATGAAACCGAATCCAAGCAGAGTTCTCCACGGTTCAAGATTGTGTAAAAATGAACCCATACCCGAGTCACCTTTAAGTTCTTTTCTGACTCGTAAAATATGAAAAGATTTCCGAGTATTTTTTCCTTTTTGACTCGCTAAAACGAATAAAAATGGAGGTCTTCTTTCAGCTCTTTTCTAACCGTTTAAAAATGAAAAGATTGCCGAGTTATTCCTCTCGACTCGCTAAACGTAAATGAGAGGCGGTCGTCTTTAAACTCTTTTCCGACCGTTTAAAAACAAAAAGATTGTCGGATCCTTGTCATTTCAGGTTCGTTAACGGTCACGAAGCGACGTGGTTTCGATCGCTTTTTTACTTTTTCAGATCGGAATCACTACTTATGAAAAGTACTCCTCGGTCGTAATGACCGGACGGTTCTTTCGAGCATAGTTTTATACTTTTTCGGGCTCGAGAGGCACAACTTTACGAAAAAGGACACCTCTGGAGTCTTCTTTTCGCTGTCTTTTCAAACTCTCTAAACATGAAAAGATGCCGATTTCTTCCCTTGTCAGACTCGTTAAAACTTAACGCCATCAGATTCCGTCGAAATGACGCTCCTCAAGCATATGCTATCCCCGTCAAGCTTGTTATCCAAAAAATAACCAGGGTACTCGCCAGAAATGGTGGGGGAATATAGGAATCATGATCGTCGTCATCGGCAGTATGTCGCTCTTGAACATGGCACTTTCTGCATTCGTGTCTGGGTGGGGACATCTCATCTCATTTCACATTTGCCTCCATGGGTTTGGGTTATCCTATTTGACCATTCATCTGCTCATTGCCTTTTCACCATGACCCCTGATCATTTGATATCAAATACTTCCAAATCCACTGTCGTGCCGCCGATATGTTCAAGGGTAGTTGGCCTCTGCAAGAATACTCAACCTCCCTCCGATATCTCACACAAAACATGTTATCCTTCTCTATCTCGTGTCGATGATGTGGGAAACATTATGGCCCACCTTCGATCAAGATCACTTCCTGTCGACTTCAGCTCATTATCCAGGAAGATGACCTAGAGACTCCCTTCAGGTGCCTTAGAGCCTGCATGCCTCAATGGCAGTTTCTTCGTGTTCGACGCGAGGTTTACATCATTGACCTCCGATCGAATGATTCTACGGGTGTTCGACACCGGATCATTGATTCACACGCCATGGATTGTACCTATAGTGCCTTGAGGACCATTGTCATTATTGGTGGTACCTCTCGCGTCTGTTAACAGTTTTCATCATTGACTGGTAATCCGACGATGTTCTCGCATGTTCAACTTCCACTCCTATATTTGCATGCTTGAACTTGTACTTTTTTCGGGTCGAGTTGGAGCGCAAGACCCCGGATTGTGCATATTGAGATCCGGGTTGCATTTTGTAGATTATTGTAATCACTACATGACTCATTCAATGGATGGCTGCGACCATGCCTGAGTCCATTCATTGATCCTCGTCGGATGGCTGCGTCCATACATGGGATCCAGTTTTTATGTACTCTGTTATGGATGGCTATGCCCATACCATGTACATCATGTATTTGAGCTATCAGTTGTACTACGTACAGGTTCTTCTTGGTGGTGTTCCAGTTCGGCCAGTTCCGTAAAGCATTTCATCCCTCCCACTCTCTCGGGCTTCATGCTTTAGGAGGCATCTGTTACACAGTAATTTGTCATTGTCTCTCTATCAGTCTTCCTACTGTGTCATGAGACCAAATTCATCATGCTCATGCTCTCTAATGTGTCCAAATGACCCACTTTGCCAAAGTTTCCTCTATCATCGCGACTGTTGTAAAAATAAACGCGCTGATGAGCGCTATTAAACAGACTCAATGCACTTCCAGCGCGGAAGCACACGCCTTTCCCACGCTGGTCGAATTTCATGTGACAGCGCGCTGTTATTTATGTCTGATCGCGCTGATATGACTGGCCTTGTTATTCAGCAGCGATGCCAGCGCTCCAGTGCAGTTATGCACCCGCGATGATCCAGTTTGGGCGAGTTTGTTCTAACAGCCAGCCTTCCAGATGACTCCAGACCTGGTTGTTGGCCTTGTAAATGTCGCCCTCTCTTCTCTGTCATGTTTGTTTCGTCATTTGAGCCACCTTCCTTGGAGATAAGCTCATCCTCACACCATTCATGGAGACTCCTTCTCCTATTTAATCCTCCACCATTTCCATGAGCTGCTAGTTTGGAATTGATTGTGTTTAGAGCATTGGTGATAGTGTGTAAGCTTGATAGGCAGTTGGTGTGATAAGTGTGGGATTTCTATAGTGCTTAAGGAAGGTTGTGAAGTGTTTCCATCTTGTGTAAACTTGTGTGGGAGAGAGATTTATCTTGGGATATCTACTTTCAAGGGTGAATGCTTGAAGGACTTGCTGGCTGGACCCAACCAAAGGAGGATTTGACGTCAGAACTTGCTTGTATTCTCTTTTGTTTCATTAATAAGATAAACGACTATCATTATGGTTCCACTCATGTATCTTTGATTATGATGTTTGAGTTGTATCTTTTCTGACCGGTACATAGTTGCATTTCATGGATTTTATGCTTGTATTTGTTTTGTCCTTTGCCTGTGCAGGTGTATGTTCACGGAGATCGTGAGGATTGCGACCAGCTGAAGCGGAAGAACAGAAGCGACAACCCTTCCACGAATATAAGCGTTGGATTCGAGGTAGGCTCTCATCTTGGCCTTTATTTTTCAATTAGGAACCTGCGTGTTAGCTTTGCTTGATTGTTGCTAGACCTCAGTTAGGCTAGAGGGATTGCCTTTTTCCGCAGAGGGGATTTACCTACACAAAAAACCTAATATGATTTTCATCCAAGAGACCAAGTGTTCAATATAAAAAAAAAAAGAGAAATACATAGCAAATGGCTTAAAAAATATGAATTTCTAGAAGTCAAAGCAGACAAAATAGCAGGATGTATTCTCACACTTTGGAACCCTCAAAGAATAAGTATAGTAGATGTTGAAGCATCTAGAAACTACTTATTAGTGGTTATCCAGCCTGTGGGAGATAGGGAAGTTTATTTAATCACAAATGTTTATGGTCCACAGAAGCCTGATGAAAAACTCAGACTATTGAACTCACTAGAGGATCTGAGAGACAGATATTCAGAAATACCATGGATTTTAGGAGGGGACTTCAACATGATCGAGTCTCTGTCGGAAAAAAAGGGTGGAACCAGAACACTAGGAAAAAACTCTATAGATTTTAAGAATTTTATTAACAATATGAAGCGATTCGACACTTATATGAGTAATGGCCTCTTCACTTGGAACAATAAAAGAGGTGGAGAGTCTCAAGTAGCTTCAAAGCTTGAAAGATTCATAATCTCAGAGGACCTTATGCTCATAGGCCTTGATATGACGGCGAGGATTCTCCCCTTTGGTGGCTCGGACCATTGGCCTGTTCAACTTGAGGCATCCTGTATAGGCACCCCAAGAAATAGATGTTTCCGGTTTGAAAATTTCTGGCTTACGCATCCAGACTTCATTAGCAACATTGAAAAATGGTGGAAAGAAGAATCGCAGATTCAAGGTACCAAAATTTTCATTTTGGAAAAAAGATTGACATATCAAAATCAGGCTCAAGGATTGGAATAAGAATTAGTTTGGAAACATTTTTGAAGAAAAAAAAGTTGTTGAAAAGAAAATTCAGGATATGAATCAGACCCTAATCACTGAAGGCTTTAATGGGGAAAGAAATGAACAAGCTAGCATCAACAGGAATGGGAGGACTTATGCAAACAAGAGGAAACATTTTGGAGACAAAAGTCAAGAGTACAATGGCTAAAATAAGGAGATAGAAACACAAGGTTTTTCCACATATCTCACAACAAGATCTCAACTATCAAGGATTCCAGAGGTAACCAGTTCAATACCCATAAGGACATAAAAGTTGTGTTGGTTCAACATTTTCAAGGCATAGCGGAGGAACCTCTCGTAGACAAATCACAATTCATCAGTGACTTCACAAAGCACATCCCTAAGCTTGTAACAAGAGAAGACAATCATAATCATAATAGGTCGGTGAATGAAGAGGAGGTCTGTGAAGTCATCAAAGAAATGCAGAATGCAAAAGCGCCAGGCCCGAATGGTTTCAATGTGGATTTCTTTAAAGCTTGTTGGAGCATTGTCAAGCAAGATATTTTGAATGTGGTGGAGGACTCCAAAAAGAACAAAATTGTTTTGAAGGCATTCAACTCAACCGTCATCTCCTTGATTCCAAAACAGGACAATGCCATGACACCTAACAGATTCAGACCTATAGCTTTATGCAATGTGGTGTATAAAATAATTTCAAAAGTCAATGCCAATAGGCTTAAACCACTTTTACCAACTCTGGCTTCCAGGGAGCAAACGAGTTATGTGGAGGGAAGACAAATTCTCAACAACATCATTCAAGCTCATGAGGTGGTTCACTGTCTCACAAGTAAAAGGCAGACAAGAATGATTATGCAATTGGATCTAGAAAAGTCTTATGATAAGTTAAATTGGGCCTATATTAGGAAAGTAATTCTAGCCTATGGATTTGACCACAACTGGGTGAGATGGGTAATGGCCTTGGTTACTACCTCCAACTTTTCAATTCTTGTAAATGGTTCTCCATCTAAGATCTTTACTCCTTCAAGAGGCCTCAGGCAGAGAGAACCTCTCTCCCCCTTTCTCTTTATTATTATGATGGAAGGACTAGGACGAGCTATCAAGTCTACTAAAGAAGAAGGTAAAATCTAGGGTCTCAAACTATCTAGGAACGGATATGCTTTAACCCATCAACAATTTGTAGATGACACCATGCTACAGGGCATTCCCATGGTAAAGGAAGCACAAGCCTATAAACAAATCTTGCAAGAATTTGCTATGGCTGCTGGTACAGAGGTAAGCCTCTCTAAATCAAAGATTTTCTTTTTCAACACTAACATTGCTATTCAAAGAAATATTTCCAGATTGTTAGGCTTTCAAAGAGATATACTACCATCCAAATATCTGGGAGTACCTCTCACAGATAAACCTCTGAAAAAGATAGTATGGGAGCCTATGATTAATAAGTTACAAGACAAAGCATGAAAATGGACAAGCAGATCCTTGAATTTAACTGGAAGGCTGGTGCTCACAAAGGTTTTCCTTCAATCAATCCCCATCTTCATGTTTTCAGCCCTTCCAGCTCCAAAAGGGGTTATGCAACACTATAGAAATATCCAAAGAGACTTTCTTTGGGGCAAAGGGGAAGAAAAGAAAAAATGCCCTTGGTAGCCTAGGACAAGATATGCAAACCTAAAACACATGGAGGGTTAGGACTGGATGATCCTGAAGTGCTAAACAAAGTGTTGGGGGAAAAATTATGGTGCAGGTGGTTAAAAGAGCCAGATGCTCCTTGGGCACAAATTTGGAACAAAAAATATGCAAATAATTGGCAAGCCCAAGACCATATAAGAATGTCTGGTATCATAAAGGGCTCTCACATATGGAATAAATCTTGGGAAAACAGAGATATAATCCAGAAAAATAGTTTCTGGGAAATATGAGTTGGAGACCTCACTTGGTTTTGGGAGGAAAAATGGCAACAGGAACCTAAACTGTTAAGAGAAGACATTGAAAGTCTCAAGAATGATATTGACACCAAAGGGTTACTCAGAGTAAATTAATTTTGGGATCAAACTTATAGCAGAGGAAAATGGAGAATTTGGAAGGAGATGGAATACATGAACAATGCCACCTTGAATGCACAAGTTGATGCTTTAATAGCCATCCTGAATCAAAGAAGGATCCTGATATCAGAAGATTCATATCAACTAAGATGGGGTAATAACAATGAAGGTAACTTTAACCTTAAAGAGGCAAAGCGCTTAGCCCTTAAGCTAGATTCCACAAAACTGGATTGGGTTTGGAAGGAACTATGGAAGCACCAAGATGGATGAAAACCAAACTATTCATGTGGCTAGTGCATCATAAGAAAATTCTGACATGGGAAAACATCTAGAAAAGGGGTGTTTTTCGCCCATCTAGATGCCAGCTATGTGAATTACAAGATGAAACCATGGAGCACCTTCTCAACAATTGTATTTTTACTTCCTCACTATGGGATGGGATTGCCTTAATATTCAGACAAACAAATAGGGACAAAGGAAGCATTACCAACACCCTAAGGAATTGGAGAAGAAACTTCTCTAAGTATGATACATTAAACAAAGCTTGGCCTTTAGCTCCAAACTTCTTAATTTGGGATGTCTAGAAAGAACGTAATAATAGAATTTTCGAAAATCAAAAGAGTTCCTCTGATCTGGATTTAAACAGGAACGCAACAAATTACAGAGATAACCATATACACAAATATGTAGCGGAAATAATACTTCATTTCATTAATGGAAACTACTAAAATATGCTTACAATCAGAAATGGAAATAAACTAGCTAGGGCGATGGTAGCTTATCTCTGAGAAGAGATGTGATGGCTACATGCCTCTCAACTGTGTTACAATGAGGCTCGAAGGCCTATTTATTGTTTGAGACAAAATGAAAAACCCTTCACATTCCAAAACCTAACCCTAGGAGATGAAACGCCAAACTGTGGGCCCCGTTTGGGGGTAAGTTGGTACATCAACTTCCCGGGGTCGTAACTTTAGCATATGATCTCCGTTTGACGCGTACAATAACTCATTATAAATATCTATTCGAGCACTATTATTGTTGGAACGGGCAACACGATCCATGTCCCATGGCCCCGTGTTGCCCTCGGATTCCCCAAAAAACGTCGTTTAGGGCCTCAAAATGACTCTGGAAGTTCAGGACCCGAAAAATTGCTAAAAATAGTAAGTTGTGCTACAATTAAGGAAACTGAAAATGCTGAGAAAGACAATGGTGGGG